>PVKC010005283.1:0-17642 GCA_004027635.1 Crocidura indochinensis | reverse complement strand
GCCAGGGATCGAAACCATGTCCATCCTGTCAGCCACATGCAAGGCAAATGCTCTGCCGCTCTGCTACCACATTGGCCCCTGTACATTTTTAGTGTCCCAGATGAATTATTTGTAATTATCAAGAATTATTCTTGGGACCGGTGAGGTGGCTCTAGAGGTAAGGTGTGTTCCTTGCAAGCACTAGCCAAGGAAAGATCGCGACCACGGTTCGATCCCCTGGCGTCCCATATGGTCCCCCCAAGCCAGGGGCAATTTCTGATCGCTTAGCCAGGAGTAATCCCTGAGCATCAAATGGGTGTGCCCCCCCCCAAACAAAAAAAATAAATAAATAAATAAAAATAAAAATAAAAATAAATTACTCTTGGTGTTGCTCACGGGACCATATGGGATACCAGAGATCAAAGCCAGGTCAGTCACTGCAAGGCATGAGGCCTACTCATTGTACTATTACTGCAGACCCAGAATTATTAATTTGTTGAGATTAACATCTGATGACCTTGGAAGAGAATAAATACTGTCATGAACTTGTTTCTTCAAGTACAGAAAAGGGAAAAGCCAGAATTGTGAAATTAATTTCTCCAGGTCACTAAGCCAGCTAGGAGAAAAGCGACAACATATCTTTCTATCTGTGATTTTTGGAGTTCTCTAAAAAAAAAAAAGATGAAACTCTCTTTGACTGTCTGGTAGACATTAGCTTTTGATTGTTTAGTATCTTTCCCCTAGTTTGGGGTACAGCCTTCTTTTCATGGGCAGTGTTAGAGATCTACTCAGGTTCTGTGCTAAAGAGTGACTACAAGAAGTGCTTGGAGGACCTTATGAGTAGGCAGAGCAAACACAGTACCTTTTGTACTATCTTTTAACACAGAATAACCTTTCTTTTTTTTTTTAATTTTTATTTTGATCATAGTGGCTTAAAGAATAACCTTTCTTTGAGCTACATTATTCTTTCCCATTTTATAGCAATTCATAGGCCGCTTCCACAAATGACCCAAACTGAGGAAGCAATTCTAGGTGGGGCTAATTATTTCACTGGCACAATTCAAAGCAAGCAGATGATGTGTTCATTCTGTATGATCCTGGAGCTTGCTGCTTCACTTGCTTCTCAAGATTTGACTCTCAGCATGTTCCTTCATTCTATGTGATTTAGGATATGCTACCAGCAAATATCTTTTTTTTCCACGTAGGTGTGTTAGACTCTTACTCTTGTTGCTTGCAAAGCAGTATCAGAAATTATGGGGCTGGAGCAATAGCATTGTGGGTAGGGCGTTGGCCCTGCATGCGGCCAACTCTGGTGCATTTTAATCCTTTTATTTTTATCACACAAAATCTCTCAAAACAATAAGAACTAGGGCCAGAAAAAATAGTATAGGGTATAGGGATTAAGGCACTTGCTTGTATGTGATTAACCCTGTTTCAATCCTCTGCACCACAAATCATTTGAGTCATGCCAGGAGTGTTCCCTGAGCACAGAGTAAGGAGTAACACCCAGGTGTGACCCCAAAACAAAAAACAAAAAACAGATTTAAAACCATAAGGATTAGAAATTTTCAGAAACACTCACCCAAACTCCCAGTCTTTCTAAGAAATCTTAGCAAAAGCTTCAGAAATGAAAAACAGCAGAGCATCGCAGGTGAGCATCATCAAGATGCCAATGACTACCATTTGTTTATCTCTTACTGTGTGCCAGACCTGGGGCTATTATGTTGTTCAATTCCAGAAGAGAGACTACTCTGTTTTGTTTTGTATCTAAGGCTGAACTGCAGATGTGCAGAACTGAATTGATTCGATCAGTCATTCTTTCATTAGAAGCATGACAGAATCATCTGTCTAGACATGACCCCTATTTTTCTTATCTTCTTTATCTCTCATCCCCACATGTATCTAATGTGTATCCTTACAATCCATTTTCCACAGACTTACAAATCACAAAAATGTGTAGTTTCTGCTTTTAAAATCCATATATGTCTCATCTGCAAATTTGCCTTTTTATTTTTTTATTTTGGGGTTTTTTTGGGGGGGGCATACTAGTTGATGCTCAGAGGTTACTCCCTGAGTTACTCTCCTGCCTTGGGGGACCATATGGGAAGCTGGGGGGTCAAACTGCCGGCAAGGCAGATGCCTTACAACTCCACGCCACCACTCTGGCCCCAAATTTGCCTTTTAAAACTCAGAATGATATTTGATCCATTTTGATGAAGAGAAGGCCAGTTTTCTGGCAGTGTGTAATCTTGTGAATTTTCTATACCTTTCTTAGGCATTTTCTCCTGATGGGTTTCTAGGCTATTGTTAATTGTTTCCTATTATGAAAAATACCTCAATGAATTTTGTGTTTCTCAGTGTATTGTGCACGTTTCTAAGATTTACTTAGAAATAGAATTGCTGGGGCCAGAGCAATAGATAGCACAGTAGGTAAGGCATTTACCTCGCATGTGGCTGACCCAGTTTTGATCTTTCGAGCCTGCCAGGAGTGATTTCTGAGCACAAAGCCTGGAGTAACCCCTGAGTGCAGCTGGGTGTGGCTCAAACACCCCCCCCCAATGAAATTTCTGGGTCTTGGGCTTCATGCATTTTTCTGTTTTAGTAAATCCTGACAAATTGCAAAGCATCTTTAACAATTTATACTACCATCCATAGTATAGGAGAGTTTGGGTGACTTTTTCTCTTCTCTCTATTTTACAGATGAGAAAACTGAAAAAAAAAAACACACCAAATTTTCTAAGTTAAGTAATCTCTCAACCATGTTTGCCGAACTCTGGAACAACACTATGTTAATAACTGCAGAAGTAGACTACATCGTATCGCTTCCCAATATACATCAATTAATCATTTGAAATATATTCAGTGGTGACAGAATCTTTTTTCATGGTTAAAGCAATCTGGGGATTAATCATCATTTCACTTAACAAAAATCCTACAAGGAGGTGTTTCAAGAGTAGGTCAGCAGTTCATTAGCTCCAAGGACACATTGTTGTTTTCTGTTTTACCATCCTTGGCTGCTGAGTTGTCACTTCTCTCTCTTCTCTCTCTTCTCTCTCTCTCTCTCTCTCTCTCTCTCTCTCTCTCTCTCTCTCTCTCTCTCTCTCTCTCTCAACTCTCCTTTCTGCCCTAGACCCTAGAATGTCATGTCCAGTTCAGAGCAGAGAAAAGCAGCAAGCAGAGGTACCACAAAGCGCTTTTCTTACTGTTTTTCTTTTTTGTAGGAAGAAAAATGCCCACTTTAGATTTTCACCTATACAGCCTATTTCCTTTTGGTCACATTGGTCAGAAGATACTATTGGGTCACCTTCCGACCACATAAAATGAGATTATTATGTCTGTTTTACATCAATCACAATTCAAAATTGTCTGATTTCCTGGATCTCAGTCCCCTTTATTCCTTAAATCTTGTTCTGTCTAAGAAAGCAAGGGGGCTACTGCCAGGTTTTATTGATCTTTTGGGGGTTTTCTTCTCAGATTTAGCTGTTATTTTACCTCTCTTTTAAATACTTGCAATATATTGGGCTGCATCTTTTTGCAATGCATTTAACAGAAAACCAAATTTAAGTTTGTGTACTCTCAAAAGGTCAACAGCTTCCATTTTTATAATGCAAATAACATATACATTTTATTAGCTCTTAAATATATATTTCCATATTTTCTCTTTTTTGTTGTTTATTTTGTTTTTGACTCCAGTTAAAACATCCAGTGATTCTTGGGGGTTACTTCTGGCTCTGCACTCAGAAATTACTCCTGGTGTTGCTTAGGTGACCTTATAGGATGCTAGGGATTCAAACATAGGCCTTTAGCGAGCAAGTCAAGTGACCTACCTATTGTACTATCTCTCAAGTTCCTTCCTCCTCTTCCTTGAGCTTCTCTATGTCCCCAAACTTATTTTAAGACACAGAAAACTCCAGGTTTCCAAAATGGTTCATTATCCCCCAACCAAAAATTGCTCCTTCCTTTCTGGTGTATCTTGCATATGAATAAATACCACCTCTTTCACCAAATCATGCAGATCAGAGACTCATAAATCCCGTATAATCTCTCAAATGAGCCTGCTTGGTTTTTGGGCTACACCTGGTGTCACTCAGTGGTCAATCCTGACTCTATGCTCAGAAATTACTCCTGTCAGATTCAGAGGACTGTATGGGATACCAGGGATCAAACTCAGGTTTGCCACAGAGAAGGCAAACTCTCTATCCACTGTGCTTTGGCCCCAAGGTCTGCTTTTCTTTATTCCCTTTGTAAACCACTTCCTCTAAAAATTTTTTTTCTAAAATGCTGATGATGTGGAAAGCACCTGGAATTCTAGTTGCATGTCTAAATCCCTATCCCATCGCAGCTGAATCAAAATCCACATTTTAACAAGACCCCCTAGAAATTAATTAAAATTTGAGAACTTCTCACATTGACTTGACATCACTTATTAACTGGTCTTCCTGCATCATCTCTTACTCTACTATGAACCCAAATCATTTCCCTCATTAAATCCTAAGACAAATTTATTGTTTTGGAGATAGATTGCAAAACTAGACTACAGAACATAAAGGGTGGCAGAAGTTTTCCTCCTGCCTTGTCCATCATCAAGTTCGTTCCCACTTGTTCTTTGCCTCCAGCCACATTAGCTTTCTTCTGTGCCATACGTTTCCTGAACCAGGGTCTTTTTAACTGCTTCACCTCTATATCAGCATGACTTCAGCTGCCCTTGTATATGCCCAATTCTTATTCCTCTTCTTCAAAGAAATCCCTTTTTTACACTCACAGAAACACGACACAAACTGTCAGCTCTTGTGTTAAGCGCTACACAATTTACTCCTTCAAAACTTTACCACAGTTGCATTGAATTAATAAAGTTGTATTTTACTGTTTAACATCAATGTCCTCACCACCACTATCCTACAGAAAATGGAAGCTCTAATATAACTGTTTAGACTCTTATATTATTGCATCTTCCAAGAGCCAGTGTCTTGAAGCTGGCAGCATCTTTGCCTCACACAAAGTCTGTACAGAATTTGGGGTCTCTGAGTAATAGCTATTGATTTATATAGTTGCATATGTAATTATTCTAGCTGAGGAAGGCCTTGCCTTTTTAGTTTTGATACAGCAATACAGGGACAGAAAGAACAAGGACATCGTGACATTATAAAGAGAATGACCACAGAGAAAAATTCCTCAGAATTAACTCAGGGCACGCAGAATACAATCCTCAAATCGCCCATTTTTCTTCAACCCCTTCATCTTCCCACACCGACTAATACAGAGTGCTCACACACCACTAGTTAAGAAGTAAAGAAAGAGGGGGCTTTCTATTTCAGGATACTCCATGTCCCACATTTCCTATTTTTTTCTTTCTTTCCCTTCCTGTTTTTCTTCCCCCAAATAAATTGAAGTTAGCCATCTTGTCACTAGTCCTCTTGCTTACTTTGTACTGTGAGTGAGCTGGGCTATATTCAGCAATCCAAAGGGCTAAATCTAGGCTGCCAGGGATTGAACCCAGGCCTGCTGAAAGCAAGGCAGATATTTTAAGCTCTGGGGTATCTCTCTGGTCTCTTTGCTTTCTATCATTTTAAAAATTAATTTAGCTAGTTAGTTAATTATTGGTTTTTGGGTCACACCCAACAGTACTCAGGGTTTACTCCTGGCTCTGTGCTCAGAAGTCGCTACTGGCAGGCTCAGGGGATCATATAGGATGCTGGAATTCGAACCGAGTTCTGTCCTATTTTGGCCGTGTGCAAGGCAAATGCCTTACTGCTGTGCTATCGCTTTGGTCCCCTATCTTTTTTTTTTTTAATAAATGTCTTAACTTTAATTGCTTTACAAAGTTGTTCATAATACAGTTATTTCTGGTATTCAATGTTCCAACATCAATACCACCTCCAGTGTAACATTCTGTCCACCATTGTCCCTAGTTTTCCATCATCCTGCAAGCCTGACCCTCAATATTGCTTGGTTACAACCAGATGGTAATGAAATGATAACTTAAAAAAACTTCATTGAAAGAAAATTTGGGACAATGGTGATGGGAACATTGCACTGGTGATGGGTGGTGCTCTTTACATGACTGAAACCCAAACACAATTATGTATGTAATCAAGGTGTTAAAATAAAAAAAAAAAGACTTTGTCTTCTACTGAAGACCTATAAAGATGTGAAAAAAATGATAAAGAAAAATAAACTAATAAAATAATTTTAAAAGAAGAAAGAAAATTTGTGAAAATTATCTTGTCTCACAATGGGGTCATTATGTCATTATCTGAAGGTTTACTAAGCTGTTTATTTCTAGTTGAGCATTCTATTGAAACAGCTGCCAGCCAATGGTCCAGCTTCTCCACTAATCTCTCCGGACATACCTACCTGCCAATACCTCTGGTATGCCAATTGTGTGACTTAGATTTCTGGAGACTTTTGGGGGACAGGGTAGGCTGACACTCCCTGTGCCCCTAGACTTGTAGAAGTCTCAGTGCTAGCTCAGACTTAAGATCCATCCCACAAAAAAACACAAGGAGACAAATCAGTACTGCAAAAAGGTAAAGGAATTTATTTTAAAATACCAGCATGCTGGGGCCACACTTCTCACAGATGCAACACAGGTTCATCTTACATTCTTGTTTTTATACAATTTTAGAATGTCTTGGCTCATTGCTTAGGGGTACTCTCGTTAGTGAAGGAAGAACTCAGGTGCCAACTAAACAGATTTCATAGATTTTGCCAGCTAGATAATTTTTTTTTTTTGGTTTTTGGGCCACACCTGGTGATACTCAGGGGTTACTCCTGGCTATGCGCTCAGAAGTCGCTCCTGGCTTGGGGGACCATATGGGAACCGGGGGATCGAACCGCGGTCTGTCCTAGGCTAGCCCAGGCAAGGCAGGCACCTTACCTCCAGCGCCACCGCCCGGCCCCCAGCTAGATAAATTTAAGGCCAGCATTCCATGTGGGTGCCCTCAAGTCCCTGAAGTCCTGAGTGCAGTTAGATTCTTTAGTTTACTGCTGGTTTACTTAGATTATCTGACCATCCTGGTATTTCTTGAAATGCACCCTTTATGCCCTGTGTCTAAAGCAAAGCAAGGTTACAAAAGCTAAACACCAGTTAATTTTAAACTTACATTCTAATATTCTCTTCTAACACCATTCCCCTCTTTTGCACATGTGGTCACTCCTGACCACATTTGTATATTTGTCTCACCTAGGGGTTGGTACTACTGCTTCAAGACCAGCATTTGGACTATATTGATTCTGTTGTTAACAAAACTCACTAGCCTGTTCATTATGCAGGGTCCCACTGTCAGGATTATCATAAGCACAGAGGCCCCAGTAGGGAAGAAATTAAAATAGCCAACAATGAAAAAGCATTGAACCAAATTTGTACCATGTCTCTTGGCTTTCTCTTAGCCAGTCCTCACTTTTTCTTAGCCAGTTCTTCACTAATCTTATCTCCTAGGCTCTCTTCTACTCTATACTTGATGGTAGGGCTTACACTAACACATTAAGACAGTGTTGAACTGCTGCCTCTCCTCCTCCTTCTTTACTTGGGCCAAGAGAATTTTGTTTAATAGCACTCCCAAAACTCTGGCTGAGACCTCCAGCCTTAGCCTCAGGGTCTGGCTCCCTCTGTAATTTCTTTCCCTGACACATTCCATGCCATTCAGAGAAGGGCCACATTTTGTGAGGTACAACCTTATGGACAATCATAAAATAAAATGCTCTCCAGCTACTTCCCTATCTTGAATGTATAGGGAACCCACTTCTTTTAACACTTAGTGGAGATCCTGTGGAGCATAATCAGAAACCCCAAACAACCATGTAAGTCAAAATTTAGAGGAGGAATCCCCAGGGTAATCTACAAATTCTTTATCCACAGTCTGAATAGTACATAAGAAAATTGCCAGTTTTCCTGAAGTCACCGCTTTTAGCAGGAGCATGAGGAAGATCTGCATTCTGTCCTAGTCCTGGGAGCTCAGTCATTCAAATCTACAGGAGGTACTTCTTATTAAGGCTGTGACTCTTCACTGCAAGGAGAAAGGAGGTTCTTGCATCTTCTTTAATCCTTCAATTTAAATAGTTGTTGGGGGTGGAGAATCCAATAACCTGGGGTTGTGAGGATCTTTGCCTTTCCTCCCCTGGGTCAGAGAAAAATGCCCCCTACTGCTAATTAGTTTACTCTTAACAATACCAAGGTAAGCCACCTAATGGCCTCTCTTGTCCTATTCACCTGGCAGCTTTTGTGCTGACCTTCCCCTTATTTTCCCTAGAGATTTTACCACCTTAGATACCATTAAAGGGGAGTTTGGGCAAAGGTTCATCTTCTGTAACTTCTTCAGGCTGGCAAAGGACTGTCGATCCTACCTATAAGAAGAGGTAAAATGCTACCTTAGCTCTTAATAAGGCAATTGAATGGTTGAATTCTGTAGTTTCAACATCTGAAAAAGATCATATCAATTAAACAAGAGAATATTACGTAAACCAATCAGGCCGTGGAAAAATAAATGGTTCTAACTATCCTCAGGAGAATAGAGCTCTATCTGGAATGATAATATAGAAGTTAAACAACAGAAACCAAAAGATCATGCATGTTCCCTGAGCATTTAGCTATCTTAAGCTATCTTAAGCCCAATATTCGATTGATATGACAAAAGTGACATGAAATTGAGTTACCTTAACAATATCGTGCACTCACATTATTAACAATACTGTTTTAAAAGCTAAGAACAATAATATGCAACATTTTCCAACAAATTTCAAGAATTTCCTAATTCTTCATTCTTAGAAGCCTCTAAAACTAGGGAAAGTTTCTCTTCACTTGAAATTTAAATAGCCCTCCAAATTTTTTAGTTTTTTTAGTAAGTTCCCTAGTAGGAAAGGCAAACAACTTTTAGCACTGATAGGTCCAATTACTTTAGCCCACTTGGTTTGAGTTTTAAAACAGTCACCATTTTTTACTCTCTTCAGCCATTAGGAAGCAGACAAGCCAACCCTCCTCAGAATTTCTTTCCATGATTTCTTGATTTCACCCTTCCCCTCTCTGTATGAAAGTGCAGATAGCCTCAATTGATCTTCTTCTGTCCCACCCCAACCCCCATCTAAAAATGGCAGTTTTGATCAGAAAGTCCAGACTTTCTCCAGGAAAAATTTAAGTCCTGATGATCATTTTAGAATTGCCTGGCATCCACGTTCCCTGGCATGTCTCTGGAAAGCAATTAATATCAGACTTGCAAATCAAGTTATACAAGGAGAGAGCTAAGACTCATGCAGGCACACTACACAACATAGAATTTTTCTGAACTCAAACCAAAATCTACCATCCGCAAGGGGTGGCATTCTCTCTAGAATTTCTCTTCATGTTCTGACCAGACAATACCAAGAAAACACAGCACAGTGGACACAAAGACAGAGACACAGAGTAACTGGAACCTCATAGAACTTGAACCCATGAGATTCCATGAGAAAATCAAACCCATGTAGCACCCTTGGTTCAGGACACAAAGACAGTGACACAGAGTGACTAAACCCCAGTGTGACTCGGATGATGAGGTTCAAGGTGGGACCCATATAATAGCACTAGCTCTGAACACAAAGACAGAGACAGAATGCATCCTCGACACAAGGACAGACACATACGGATAGAACAGATTAAGATCGACCAAGAAAACTAACCCCAGAGCCACAAGGAGAGAGACAGAAAAAAAATATCTCCTGCCTTTGCCTATTTCTTTTTTGTCTCCTGAAATTTTCCTGAGAAGGCCAAGAAAAACCTAGTGAAAACTGTCTCTTAGAAACTCCACAGTAGACAGGTATCCTCTCTCTTTGTCTGTGAGGGGAAGAGGTTTCTGACCCCTGCTGTGTGCTTAGCCACAAGGAGAGAGACTGAAAAAAATCTCTTCTGCCTTTGCCTATTTCTCATCTGTCTCCTGAAATTCTCCAGTGAAGGCCAAGAAAGTCCCAGCAAAAACTGTCTCCTAGAAGCTACACAGCAGACAAGGACTCCAGAAGAGTGCGGCTGCTCTGCTTCACTTCACAGCTGCATGCTCTTTCTAACTAATGAAACCCACCATATTATGTAGAATAAAACATACTACAAGTGTGAAATGGGGAAACTTCATAGGCAAACGCCATGCATAGAGAATGAAGATGATAGCTCTGATGACCCAAAAAATACCAACCATCTGATTAATCTCTCAAATAAGGACTTTACAATAGAAATATAGAGGATCCTCATAGAAATCAAATAAAGCATAGATCAAGCTGAACAGAACACGAAGATAGAAATCAGAAAACTCCAAACTGAAATAACAGGTCTGAAAAACTCAGTAAATTAAAAGCCACTCCAACAGAGTAATAGCAGCCAAGGACAGATTCAGTGAACTGGAACATAAGATGGAGAACAACTTCATACAGCAGAAGATATTGGAAAATATCCTTAAAGCAAATGATCAGACAATAGAAAAAGTACTCAAAGAATGTGATGAGATGAAAATAGAAGTTTTTGATAAACTCAACAGAAACAACTTAAGAATCATTAGAATCCAGAGACCCAGGAAGAAAATCTCCAGGAAGAATCAACAGTCAAAGACATCATCACAGAGAAACCCCCAGAGCTAAAGACTGCATGCTAACAAATCCTGCATACCTGAAGAATAACAGCTAAAAGAGACCCAAAGAAAAGCACCCCACACATCTTAGTCACAATGACGAATCCCACAGATAGAGATAGAATACTGAAAGCAGCAAGATCAAAAAGGAAAATTACATTTAAAGGAGCATCCTTAAGCAGACATGTCGCAAGAAGCTCTCAAGGCCAGAAGACAGTGGTGGGATATTGTGACAACTGAATGAAATGGATGCTTCATCTGGAATACTGCACCCAGCCTAACTCATGTCAGGTTTGAAGGAAGGATATATAACTTCACATGTAAGCAAAAGCCCAGAAACTTTACAGATGCAAAACCAGCCTTAAAAGAAAAGTTGAAAGGTCTAATTTAAGACAAGACAGACAAACAGGCACACCAAACTTATACACTAGATGACATTAAATCCCATGCCAATCATCTCCCTCAATGTCAGTGGACTAAATGCACTAATTAAGAGATACTTCATGGCAAAATGGATCAAGAAGATGAATCCAACGGTTTGCTGCCTACAAGGAACACACCGGAATAGTCAAAACAAACATAGACTCAAAATCAAAGGCTGGAGGAAAATCATGCAAGCAAAAACACCTTTACAAAAGCTGGAGTGGCCATATTAATATCAGATGACACAAACTTTAGACTCAGAGAAGATGTAAGGGATAAAAATGGATTTTTCATATTAATCAAGGGATATGTCCAACAGAAAGAAATCAGACTACTAAACATATATGTACTCAATGAGAGAATAGCAAAATATCTAATACAACTATTAACAAATTTCAAAGAACATATCAATAGTAACACAATAGTTGTGGGAGACATCAACACTGCCCTGTCACCACTTGATAGATCAACCAGACTGAAACCCAACAAAAATATACTAGCTCTGAAAAGAGAAATGGAAAAAAGAGGCCCGGTAGTTATATATAGGATACTCCATCTACAGAAACCTGGATATACATTCTTCACCAATGTACATTGGGTCATTCTCCAGGATATACCACATGCTGGAACATAAAACATACCTCCATAAAATCAAGAGAATAGAAATTTTGCAGACTACCTTTGCTGACCACAAGGCTCTGAAATTAGATGTGAACTACAAAGGGAAACAGAAGAAAACTTTAACACCTGGGAATTAAACAGCCTACTACTGAGCAACCAGTGGGTCCGAGATGAAATCAAAGAGGAAATCAAAACTTTCCTAGAAACAAATGACAATGAAGATACAAACTATGAGAATCTATGGGCCACAGCAAAAGCAGTACTGAGAAGAAAATTTATAGCTTTGCAAGCACATATCAGGAAGGAAGAAGGGGCATACTTGAATAGCTTGTAAAATTAGAAAATGATCAACAAAATAAACCAAATATAGGTTGACAGAAGGAAATAATAAAGCTTAGAGCAGAAATCAAAGAAGTGGAAACCCAAAAAACAATCCAAAAGGTCAACGAGAACAGAAGTTGGTTCTTTGAAAAAATAAACAAGAGTGATAGACTAATGGCAAAACTCACAAAGTAAGAGAGAGAAACTTGGTAATCCATATTAGAAATGAAAAGGGGGAGATCACTACAGATATTACAGAGATTCAAAGGGTAATCAGAGACTACTTTGAGAAACTCTATGCCAGGGGTCCTCAAACTTTTTAAACAGGGGGCCAGTTCACTGTTCCTCAGATTGTTGGAGACAGGACTATATTAAAAACAAAAACTACGAACAAATTCCTATGCACACTGCATGTATCTTATTTTGAAGTGAAGAAACAAAATGGGAACAAATACAGTATGTGACCCACAGGCCATAGTTTGAGGACCACTGCTCTATGCCATGAAACATGAGAACCTGGCAAAAAATGGATAAATTCTTGGACTCCTATAACATTCCACAGTTGAATCGGAGGGTGAAGCATGTCTAAACACCCATAACTATTGAGGAAATTAAAACAGTAATCAAATGTCTGCCCAAAAACAAAAATCCCAGGGACCGGGCGGTGGCACTGGAGGTAAGGTGCCTGCCTTGCCTGCGCTAGCCTAGGACAGACCACGGTTCGATCCCCCGGTTTCCCATATGGTCCCCCAAGCCAGGAGCGACTTCTGAGTGCATAGCCAGGAGTAACTCCTGAGCACCACCAGATGTGGCCCAAAAACCAAACCAAACAAACAAACAAAAAAACCCAGGCCCAGATAAATTCGCTAATGAATTCTTTCAAACCTTTTAAGAGGAACTACTACCAATCCTTGCCAGGCTCTTTCATAAAATTGAAAAAAAAATGGGAACACTTCCAAATAGCTTTTATGAAGCCAATATCACCTTGAAACTAAAGCCAGACAGAGATGCTGCCAAAAAAAGAAAATTACAGACCAATATCCCTGATGAACACACATGCAAAGATTCTCAACTAAATTCTGGCAAATAAAATCCAGTGCCTCATCAAGAAGATCATTCACCATTATCAAGTAGGTTTCATCCCAGGAATGCAAGGATAGCTTAACATCCATAAATCAATAAACATAATGCACAATATCAACAACAAAAAAATGAAAATCATATGATTATATCAATATATGCAGAGAAAGCATTTGTTAAAGTCCAAAACCATCTTAATAAAAACTCTCATCAAGATGGGAATGAAAGGAATTTTTCTCAATATAGTTAAAGCTATCTACCACAAATTAATGGCAAATATTATCCTCAATGGAGAAAAACTAAAAGCTTTTTCTCTAAAATTTAGTACAAGACAACGCTGCCCTCTCTCACCACCACTATATAACATCATACTGGGAGTACTTGCTATAGTGATTAGGCAAGAAAAAGATATCAAGCACATCCAGATAGGAAAGTAAAAAGTCCAGGCCTCACTGTTTGTGGATGACATGATAGTATATTTAGAAAACCCTAAAGATGCTACCAAAAGCTTCTAGAAACAATAGATTCATTTAGCAAAGTGGCAGACTTGAAAATTAACACACAAAAATTAATGGCCTTCTTATACACCAATAATGAGAAGAAATGGACATTAAAAAAACAACCCCATTACATTAGTGTCACACAAACTCAAATATCTTGGAGTCAACTTAACTAAAGATGTGGAGGACCTATACATAGAAAACTACAAAATCCTGGTTCAAGAAATAAGAGAGAACACGCAGAAATGGAAACATATACCCTGCTGATGGATTGGCAGGATTAACATAATTAAAATGGCAATATGCCCCAGAGCATTGTACAGATTTTATGCAAGCCCTCTAAAGATACCCATGATATTCTTCAAATAAGTGGATCAAACACTTCTAAATTCATTTGGAATAATAAACACTCACGAACAGCTAAAGCAATCTTTGTGAAAAGGACTATAGGAGGCATTAATTTCTCCAATTTTAAATTGTATTACAAAGCAGTAGTTATAAAAACAGCATGGTATTGGAATAAAGACAGATCCTCAGATCAGTTGAATAGGCTTGAATATTCTGAGATTGTTTCTCAGCCTTATAAGCATCTAATATTTGATAAAGGGGCAAGAAATCCAAAATGGAGCAAGTAAAACCTCTTCAACAAGTTTTGTTGGCACAACTGGTTAGTCACTGGCAAAAAAGTGAACTCAGACCCCAGCTAACACCATGTATGAAGGTAAAATCCAAATGGATTAAAGACCTTGATAACAGACCTGAAACCATAAAGTATATAGAACAACACGTAGGTAAAACACTCCATGACAATGAGACTAAAGGCATCTTTAAGGAGGAAACAGCACTCTCCAAACAAGTGGAAGCAAAGATAAACAGATGTGAATATATTAAGCTGAGAAGTTTTTGCACCTCATGGGAAATAGTGCCTAGGATACTATAGCCACCCACTGAATGAGAGGAACTTTTCACCCAATACCCATCAGATAAGGGGCTGTTAACCAAAATGTACAAGGCACTGACAGAACTTTACAACAACAACAACAACAACAACAACAAGCATCTAATTCCATCAAAAAAACAGGGAAAAGAAATGAACAGACACTCTGTCAAAGAAGAAACACAAATGGCCAAAAGACACATGAAAAAAATGCTCTACATCACTAATCATCAGGGAGATGCAAATAAAAACAACTATGAGGTAGTATCTCACACCACAGAGATTGGCGCACATCACAAAGAATGGGAACAAGCAGTGTTGGCAGGAATGTGAAGAGAAAAGAACTCTTATTCACTGCTGGTGGGAATGTCATCTAGTCTAGCCTTTATGGGAAACAATACGAAGATTCCTCCAAAAACTGGAAATTGAACTCACATATGATCCAGCTGTAACACTCCTAAGGATATAACCTTGGAACACAAAAATACAATTTAAAAATTCCTTCCTCACACTTATATTCATTGCAGCTCTATTTATAATAGCCAGACTCTGGAAACAACCAAGATGCCCTTCAACAGAGATATGGCTAAAGAAACTTTGGTACATATACACAATGGTATGTTATGCAGCCATCAACCTTCAGGAGAGATGAAGTCATGAAATTTTCCTATATATGGATGTGCATGGAATCTATTGTGCTGGCTGAAATAAGTCAGAGGGAGAGAGAGAGACACAGAATTGTCTATGTTTTTTTTTTTTTTAAGTAAAGACATCATTGTAATAATCCCAGAGACAATAGAGTGAAGGGCCTGAAGGACAGGCTCACAATATGAAGGTCACCACAAAGAGTAGTGAATGCTCTTAGGGAAATAACTACACTAACAACTAGAATGACACCTTTAATGAATGAGAGAAGTAGAATGCCTGTCTTGAATACAGGTAAGGGAGGGGAGGAGGGAGATCAGAGGCATTGGTGGTGGCAATGTTGCACTGGTGAAGAAGGGTGTTCTGTTTATGACTGAGACCCAACTACAATCATGCTTGTAATTATGGTGCTTAAATAAAGATTCTATTAAAAAAAAAGAACTAACCCCAAAACTTCAGGTCCTGTTCATAACTGCTCACAATGGACTGTTGAACAGACCATGCTTCTGGTAATCATCCACAATAATCCTCGACCCAGCGAAGTATCTTGACTACTGTACAAACCCTAATTATGCAGAATTGGGATGTCTCCTAGCTTCTCTGGCCAGCAACCCTCCAGGTTGTCCATCTAGGTCCTTTGTAGAAATAATGCCTTATAGAGAAATAACCCTATACACATGCCGCAGATTTACCAAATTTGCTCAAGTTTTTCCTCTCTACTATTTTATTATCCCCCAGTCTCTGGATGCCAGGATCCCAAATGGGCCCCCTAAATGCTAGCTCAAGATCCCACAAATACCGTGAGGAGACAAGCTAGTACTGCAAAAAGGCAAAGGAGTTTATTTTAAAATACCAACATTCTGGGGCCACACCTCTCGCAGGTGTGACCCAGGTTCATCTTATATTCTTGCTTTTATATAATTTTAGAGTGGACTGGCTCATTGCTTAGGGGTAAACTGGTTAGTGAA
This sequence comes from Crocidura indochinensis, assembly GCA_004027635.1. Taxonomy (NCBI): domain Eukaryota; kingdom Metazoa; phylum Chordata; class Mammalia; order Eulipotyphla; family Soricidae; genus Crocidura; species Crocidura indochinensis. The sequence goes on along the minus strand of PVKC010005283.1, from coordinate 1,582 downwards.
GGAAGAACTCAGGTACCAACTAAAGAGATTTCATAGATTTTTCCAACTAAACAAATTTAAGGTCCGCATTCCATTTGGGTGCCCTCAGGTCCCTGGATATAATTACTTTTGAGTGTTAGATTCTTTAGTTTACTGCTGGTTTACTTAAACTACCTGACCATCCTGGTATTTCTCAGAATGTACCTTTTATGTCCCTTTATGTCTAAAGCAAAACAAGGTTACAAATGTTAAACAACAGTTAATTTTAAACTTACATTATAATATTCCCTTCTGCATGCCCATGATTTACTGCTGCCTCCATATGAACTCATTGGCCCAATTCCACAATCCCACAAAGTTCTGGTCACTGAAGCCACATATGAGGCCCCATAACACCTCTATAATTTAAATGCTGACATGCCCATAGGAATACACCAAATTAGATGTAAAATTTTTATAGAAGACAGCTACACTCAACAAACAAAACCAACAGTATGCTGTTTTCCATCTTGGCTACTGAGGATAAGAACCTGAGGACTTTGTAACAGTTTAACTGGAGTCAAAAAATCAGAGACAAGAGAGAATAGCCATGGAAGTATAATCTGACCACCAGTAAAGCAATGAAACCGTCCAATTATGACAGATGTGTCCTGCGCACGTGCTGCAAGGAAAACGCAGAAGCTGACCAGAGAGAGGGTAAACATTTTGTTCCGGAGCCAATAGCCATCCTCTCATGACTCACCCCAGCTGACCTTTAGAATGACTTCTGTATAGTGGGAAGTCTCTTTTAACCTCCAGTGAATAAGGGTATGAAGTGGTGCTTGCTTTTTTCCTTTTGTTCTCTGGCTGAGAAATGTCTGGAGGCAGTTGAGTGAGGCTTAGTAATACAATTGCCTTCCCTTTCAAATGCTAAAAAGGGTTTTGGCTCCTCGTCAGGCCTAATCTAAGAGTTGTAGAGGTCTGGAAGGGATCCACTCTCTTTCCTTTCAGCATCTCATTTCCTGTACACAAGAGGTAACCTTACAATTAACAGAAAAACCCAAGTTGTTAAAGTATAAATCAACATTGCCCTGTAAACCTTTCTGTGAGATAAATCAGCATGGGAGGGTAAAAACACTAATTTTCCAGGGAAGATCTCTAAGGAAAATGCTTCAGAAATAATGTCCTGTAGTGCTGGAGTTGCCCAGAGATCAGGGAATCTGTAGCCTCTTCACCCAAGAGAAAGCCGGAGTTCAATGACTGACGTGCTCAGTGGTACTATCTTCACAGCATTTGACTCCCCCAGAGGCATAGATCCATTTTATTCTAGGGAGCTTGACTCTTATATTATTTAGAAAATTCTTTCTGAGAAGCAGAAGACAAAACTATGATAGGTACAGATTTTGTTAAGAATGGAGGTTCCGGGCTGGTGAGGTGGTGCTAGAGTAAGGTGTCAGCCTTGCAAGCGCTAGCCAAGGAAAGATAGCGACTGCGTTTCGATCCCGCCCCCCCCCCGCCCACCCCGCGACCCATATGGTTCCCCCACAAGCCAGGGGCAATTTCTGAGCGCTTAGCCAGGAGTAACCCCTGTTCATCAAATGGGTGTGGCCCGAAAAACCAAAAA
>PVKC010005282.1:0-33557 GCA_004027635.1 Crocidura indochinensis | reverse complement strand
TTCCCTTGTAAGGCTACTCTAATTGTAGCTCTAAGTTACTAATGGTTTCTCAATGGGAAATAATTATCTGCCCCATAACCCTTGCTCACCTATTTAACTTACAGGACATAGTATATTTCTATGTAAGTTTTTCCTTAAAAATCTGAGTCAGTCAATGAAACATTCCAATTTCTACCAAAATATCTCTACCTTGCTTTATCTAATCCCAGTTCCCCATAATAGTTATTTTCCATATCTGTGAATACACATATGAAACATGACACTTATACATTTATGTATGTACATTAAATTAGTTGATTTTTAGATTCTGCAAAGAAATATAGAAAATTATCTATGACTTAATTAGGTTGTGGTCTTAAGGATATTTAAACACAATTTGTATTTTTATTCTTATGTATTTATTTCCATATTATTATACACAATATTTATACACAAAATTTTTGACACACCCTAAGTAACATACGATATATGTATATATGCACAACTTTATATATACAAGTATATATGCCTGTATATAAATACACATACAATTTATATGTGTAATGATTCAGCTTTTGATTTTTTGTATATAAACATATATATATATACACCAAAAGTATATACATATATTTATACACACAAAAGTATACATATATACACAAAAGTATATATATATTACATGTTTATTTGTGCAAAGGATCAACTCTTGATTTATACATATACATACACAAAAGTATATATTTGTATTAATGTATTTTTCAAATATGAATTTTATTTGCCCACATATAATTGATTATTTCCACATATTAAATTTAGTATCCTTTTGATGCAAACAACTGATATTTTATAAATATTCTGAATAGTTGGAGTTATAACTAATAGAAATTTTAATCAGATTCTCAAAATTGGAAGACAAACACAATTAAAAAGTCCTATCTTAAGTTTATTAGATATCATATTACTTTTAAAACATAAACAAATAAAAGATAGTGTAGATGTCATTATTTTTAAATAATGTTTATATTATGTTCTTTCTAAGACTTTATGGCTGTTCTCAAAGATTTATTAAAGAATGTATAAACTAGTTTATGAAATATTTCTTTAATTTTGTATTATATTTTAATTAAGCAGAAAATATATGATGAAATTCAGTGTCTAATAGCCCCATTAAAATTAAACTTATATCTGCACCACAGAATTCTAATATATATTTTAATTTGTCCAAAATTATGATGAGCAAGAATATCAAACAAAGATGCAAATTGTTTGTAGAATATTCAGATAAAATATACTTATTTATAATCAACTCTGCATGAAGTTTTCAAAGTTCCAATAACATAATTAAATTACCACTGTTTATTCTTTCAATATTTAAAATCTGAAATTGCAAGCAATAACCATAAAATAAAGTAATAAATAATGATAATAACTAATTACTAAAGAAATGGAATGGAACCATAGTAATGATCACAAATTTATTGACAACAGCTCTTTTATAGTACTCCAAATGACTGGGTAATTTCACAAAGATTATTTTTAGTACTAAGAAAACTTTGTTTATATCAATTAAAAAAAGCAAGCAGTAGTTACCCCTTTAATTACATAAGAGATCATTATAACTGTTTATGTTTTTTAAACTATTTAAAAAAAATACCCATTTGCAGGTTATATGACCTGTAGTAGAGAATAGCAGATAATGTAATGAGCATCATTCATAAAATGAAATATATATATTATATTATATATATTATATTATAATATATTGATATATTATATTATATTATATATATTGGCCAAATCCAGGGTTTTCAGGGTTACTCCTGGTTCTTCATTCAAAAAATTAATGCTGGCAGGCCTGAGGATCATATGGATGCCAGTAACCAAGCCCAGGTTGGCAACAATGCAAGGCAAATATCCTCCCTGCTGTGCTAGTAGTCTGGACCCTAATTTTTTTTTAAATTAAAACATTAGCATGTGTATAATTTGGCTTATTAAAAAAGTAAAGCAAGTATACACTATAATTTTTCCTGTGTATTCCTCATCAACTATTGATTTTCATATTAAATTATGGCAAATGGTAGTTAAGATTGATAAAATTTTTTGGAAAAATTTTAGAATTGAATAACATTCTACAAATAAACCAACATTTCTAATTCTATTTTTTGACATCTACTTTAAGTCCAAAATGATTTTGTGAAGACATTTGAACTCTTTTATTTACAGGTAATAATAATCACAATAGCCCATATGTGCACATACCCAAATCAGGTGACTACATAAAGAAACTGTGGTGTATATACACAATGGAATAATACTCAGCTATAAACAAAGATAAAATCATGCAATTTGAGGATACATAATTTTAACTAAAACATATCACGTGAGAAATACAAAAAGCAATGCAATGTTTGGCACATAAAAACATAGTAAGGAATAAACAAATGATCATTTATTTTTATTTTTTGCAATATATTCTTATAAAATTGTATGGCCAGGACACACATTGAGTTAACAGATAAGAAAAGCCAGGGGCTGGAGCGGTGCTCAAGCGATAAGGTGTCTTCCTTGCCTGCGCTAGCCTAGGACATACCATGGTCAGATCTCCTGGTGTCCCATATGGTCCCCCAAGTCAGGAGCAATTTTTGAGCAGATAGCCAGGAGTAACACCTGAGTGTCACCGGGTATGGCCCCCCTCAAAAAAAAAACCCAACACTTTGGTAGTTGATGTATTTTTGGACTATTGGACACCTTGAAACTATTATTACCAGTAATGTGAGTCTTTTTAAAAAGAAGAAAAAAATTATGTGTGTTTGATTTGCTGTAAAGTGTTTTTTAAATAAAAAAAACAAAGGATTAGTTGAGTCTATTAATTAAAATGTATAAGAATTAAAAATTTTCCTTGTTATTATTCTATTTAATATAAAGTGAAAACTAGTGTTTCTTGACTAGATGCACTAAAAAGAACACTTTAATACTGTATATTGTAAATATTTTTAAACACAATACATGTAGTACTGTTCATAGATGGTAAACTAAGATTTAAAATAAGAAACTTATTTTTTAAAGCATACTTTAACAGGATGAAGTAGATTCATAACATCTATTAAAGAAATAAATAAAAAAGTAACTATCACTTATGGAATATTTTTACCTTTCTGGTGTATGCTTATTTATAATTTTAAAGTAATTAAAGGCAGTAATCTTATTTACTAAATGTCTTAGAGAAAATGTATAAAGTTAAACAACATACAAAAATTATCATGAAAACTAGAAGTCAGAAAAGCATATTTTTTTTGCAATGAGTTGCAACAGTCATCTTTAGAATAATAAAAATGCTATATAATGGGGCTTGGGAGATAACACAGCAGTATGATATTTGCCTTGCACTCAGCTGATTCAGGATGAATTGAGGTTCAATCCCAGCATCCCATATCATCAACAGTGCCTGTGAGGAATGATTTCTGAGCACAGAGCCAGGAATAACCCTGAGCATCACTGGGTCACCAAAAAATGACATATATTGCATACCAGAGTGACTGCACAGCAGAGTAGGTGCTTGTCTTGCCTGTGTCTGACCTGAATTCAGTCCCAAGCACCTCTAATAGTCCTCTGAGACCCTGCAGTAATTATTCCATATCACAGAGTTAAGAGTGAGCCCTGAGTGTCTTTCAAAAAGTGAAATTATATGTATTGACACTCGTATGGCTAGCAAGAAAATAAGATGTAGAGCTTCTCACATGAACTGCTTATAATAATAGAAATTGCAAGAAGTAAAATTTCTATTTTATCTATTAAAATGCTTACACATTGATCTTGACACTTCTAACTCCACTCTCCAAAATAAACTTAAGTGAACTACATTTGTATGTGTTCCAAGAAATAGAACAAATTGTTCATGTCATTGTTATTCATGAATATTCTATATATTCTGCAATTACTAACAACCATAAAACAATAAACACCCTTAAATCCATCTTCTGCAGAATTGACCAAGTTATTGAATAAGCAAATGCAAGAAGATAATACACTACTTTCAGGTGAATTACTGAAGTTTTATAAAATACATAGATAAAATGTGTATGAAGTGAGATGAATCACATTTGTGATTGAAGAAGTCAAGAGACAATAAAAGTAAAAAATAAAACCAAACCAAATGAAACAGGGGTCAGAGAGATAGCACAGCAGTAGGGCATTTGCCTTGCATACAACTGACCTGGGAAGGACCTGGTTCAATTCCCGGCACCCCATATGGTCCCTCAGTCTGCCATGGGTGATGTACAGATCCTGAAGTAACTCCTGAGCAAAGTCGCATGTGACCCAGAAACCTATCAGTTGATCAATCAATCAATAAAATAAAAAATATGAATGGTTCTTAGTTATGCTGTAAACCAGAACAATGTTTTACATAAAATTAAAATGTATAGTTATACATAGGAACATTAGAGAAATATTTTTATCCTGTTTAATTTTGGAAATAGGTGAGACATTTTACTGATAATAATTAATGTTATACTTCTTTTAGTTGTATGTTTAGCTGTTGGGTTCATTACTCTGTGTATAAGCATACTATGTAGGAGGATGCATCCTGAAACTTATGTTAATAAATATGATACTTTGTGATATTAAGAATGGCATAAAATATTCTATATTTATCTCAAATATTCAATGTAACTATATAGGATAAATTATATAAGGTTAAAAGTTTATAGTTTAAAATCTTAGAGATTTTTGGTGGGTTTTGGTTTTGGGGCCACACCAGAGACACTCAGGAGTTACTCCTGGCTATGCACTCAGAAATTGCTCCTGGCTTGAGGGGCCATATGGAATGCAGGGGGATCGAACCACGGTCCATCCCAGGTAAGTGTAAGACAAACGTCCTACCACTGCACACTGCTCTGGCCCCCAAAATCTTCAGAGATTTCATAAACAAACACACAAATAATATATTTAGGAGCATTATATTTCATAACTTTATAAAATAATATTCTGAATTATTTTTAAAATAAAATAAATATGTAAAGGTATTCTGTCAATGATATATAATATAATATCATATAAATATCATTTCATTTAGGTATAATATCTGTTGATATTAAAAACATTAAGTCATTGCACATAATATTTGACTCTAAGAAAACTTTGAATTTGCTCAATGAAGGTTGCAATTAATTCAATAGTTTGTATAAGTACATCTTTATAGTCCCCTGAGCCTGCCAGGAGCGATTTCTGAGCATAAAGCCAGGATTAACCCCTGAATGCTGCCGGGTGTGACCCAAAAACCACAAAACACAAACAAAAAAAAAAACAAAAATCATCACTAAACTAAAAATTGCCTCAGCTTGATGCTAATTAGCTCATGTATCTAATGAAGAAATATTAAGCTATGTCTAATAGATAAGTCTTTTTAGATCTTCCCTGAATCAACCCATAAGACATTTAAATGAGATGCAAAATGTGAAAGTTTAGGGATTTAAAATAATTTATTTAATATTGAAATACTTATTATATACTAATACTTATGTCTGATAGTTAGACTTTCATTTCCTGTACTGGTCACTTCTGATATAATTCATAATTCAGAAAACTTGTCTTATATTTTTGCTTTTGTTTAGTTAGCTCTATTAAAATGTGCTTTGAACTAACGCGTTTCTTACAGTTTTAGATATATCTGATATCATTTAAACTACTCAGAAAATAATCACTTGTGGAAGGGTCATTTAAGCAGTGCTCAGGGGACCTAACATCCAAAGATGTTTTTATTGTGGTACAATGCTACAGCCTAAGACTTAGGAGTCATGCTTGGCCCCAGTAGTGTGGAAGAGCAACAGGCAAAGCCTAGTGCTATGTCCACACATAAGGGCTCCAGAACAAATCTGGTGGGGCTTGCAGTATATGTGAAACCTATACTCAAATTAGTTTAATAAGTTTCCAACTTATATAAAACAACTTTCTTACCACTCAGCTATATATTTTCACCAAACTGTAGAAATGTTAAATATTGATGAACTTTGTTTAAAAAAAGATAATTTTCAAATTGAGATAAATAAAAAGTGGATGGTACCAGGGGCAAGTAGTCTCATGAACACTAAGTGGAAATAAAAAATGATCAGTCAAAAAAGTCAATGACAAGAGAATCAAGAGACCCAAACCACAACAAGCTATACACAAAAGAGATTTATTACATGAGCAGTTTATGGGGTTTAAGGGTGGAGACAGGGGAAGCATGCTGGGAACAGGGATGGAGTGAGGTCAACACTGGAGGTGGGAATTGCCCTAATTTACTGTCACTATGTAACTTAAATATTACTGTGAAAGACTTTTAATTCACATTTGTCTTAATAAAAGTTATAAAAATAGGGTAATTTTCATGTTCCATGTTATTTTAACTCAAACTATAATTATAATTAAATTATAATTTTTATGTTATTACATTTTAAATGTTGATTTTAACCATACTCTGTATTCAAGGCTAACTCCTGATGCTGTGCTCAAGGAACAAGCCTGGCATTTCCTGAAGAACCACATACTATGCTAGAGATTAAAATGGAGTCAGTTACATTCAAGACATTACCTTATCCTCTGTATTTTCTCTAAGTCCACTTCATATTATTTTTTCTTATTCATTATGATGTTTATCAAAGCAGTTGATAAAGTCAATATAAGAATTTCACAACATTAGTGAAATCAATAAATGAGATTAGTATAGTAACACATTAAAAAGGTCAGGTTAGTTAGTCCAGTATAAGAGCATCTTGCTGAATATTGGTTGTGAATAGGAATGTTGACAGAGCTATAGAAACATTTACAACCCCTGTATTCAAATATAAGCTGATGAATATCTTTATTCTTATTTTAAGATGTTCTCTATAAATATTTTTGTATTTTATATTATACAATAGATAAAATCAAATATACAATACTATAGTCACCATATATCTCCTTTTCCTATTGATATATCACTGAAAGATTTTACTGAAAGTTGAATTTTAACCAACTTAAAAAGTATTAGTATATAATACTTAAAGACGTATCTGGTTTATGTTGTACCTCTAATGGATGACATACAAAACATATTCTTTGTCCCAATAAATGAGTTTGTTATTGATTTTTGTTCAACTTATGCATGGATTTACTGGTGAGTTTTATCAAACAGACAAGAGTTACAACAATTGATCCTTAGACTCTTACAAACTATCAGAGATGGGAATCCTCCATAATAATTTCTATAAACTAACATCATGTTTATTTCCAAAGCTGACAGAGATACTACCAAGAAAGACTATTACAGACAATCTCACTGATGAACATTGCTGCAAAAATTCTTAACAAAATCTTAGCAAAATGAATTCAACAACACATTAAAAAAGATTATACATCATAATCAAGTGATTTTCTGCCCAGGGATGAAAGGATGGTTCAATATATGCAAATAAATCAACATCATACACCATTTTAGTAAAAAGAAGTATAAAAACTGCATGATCATATCAATCTATGCAGAGTATGCATTTATCAAAATCCAACACTCATTCATGTTGAAAACCTTCAGCAAAATAAGTGTGGAAGAAACCTTACTCAAGATAGTGACAGGTATCTATAAAAAGCCCATAGCCAATATTGTTCTTAATGGTGAAAAATTGAAAGCAATTCCACTAAGGGCAGACACTAGGTAAGGATATCCACTGTCTCCACTCTTAAAGAAATCAAAGAAATCCAAATTTAAAAAGAAGTCACACTATCTATATTTGCAAATAACATTATATATCAAAGACCCTAAAGAGTCACATAAAGCTCCTAAAAACAATAAACCAATACAGCAAAATGGGTGGCTACAAAGCCAATACACAAAAAACAGTGACATTCTTTTATACTAATAGTGACTTAGAGGAGAAAGAGATCAAAGAGTCTATCCTATTAAAAATAGTGTCCCAAAGTATCAAGTACCTAGGAATCAACCTCACAAGGGAGGTAAGAGATCTATACCATGAAAACTTAAAAATACTTAAGAAAGAAATTAAAGACTTAAAGATATAGAAAAACATTAGATGTTCATGGGTTGGAAGAATCAATACTATCAAAATAAACTTCTTATCTAAATTAGCATTTAGATTAAATGCAACACCTATCGAAATTCATATAACACTCTTCCCCACAAAGTTTGTGGGGAACCATAAAAAACCTAGAATAGCTGAATCCATATTGAGAAACAAGAAATTGGGAGGCATATTCTTACCTAAATTGAAACTCTACTACAAAGTCATAGTGATCAAAAAAGCATTATAATAAAACATAGACTTTTAGACCAAAATATCCAGTGACAAAGCCCAAAATATATGCTCAATTAATCTTTGACAAAAAGCCAAAAACTTTAATAGGAAAACGAGACAGTCTTTTTAGACTTGTCAGAACAATTCGATAATCACATGTAAGAAATTAAAGGTCAATCCATATCTCACACTTTATAGAAAAGTCAATTCAGAGTGGATTAAGGTCCATGGGATTAAACCTGAATCCATAAAGTTTATTGAGGGAAACAGGCAGAACACTCAAGACTTAAACCTCAAAGAAATCTTCAATTATAGGATGAAAATGGTGAGGACTATAGAAACAAATATAAATACATTGGACTACATCAAAATAAAAAAAATTCTGTATGGCAAAAGAAATATGGGCTAAAACCAGAAGTGGGAGACAAAAAGTTGCACCCAACACATTAGATTAAGATTTGATATCTAGAATATACAAATTACAGAGTCTAAAAACCTCATTAAAATTTTGGAGAGGAGGGGCAGGAGAGATAGCATGGAGGTAAGGCATTTGCCTTGCATGCAGGAGGATGGTGGTTTGAATCCCGGCATCCCATATAGTCCCCTGAGCCTTCCAGGAGCGATTTCTGAACATAGAGCCAGGAGGAACCCCTGAGTGTTGCTGGGTGTTACCCCAAAAAGCAAAAAACGAAACACATTTTGGGAGAGGAAATGAACAGATATTTCTCTAAAGAAGTCCCACAGATCGTCAATAGGCACATAAAAAATGCTCACTATCATTCCTCATTAGGGAAATCCAAATCAAGACAACAATGAAGTATCTTACTCCAGTCAGGATGAAATACATAAAAATGAGAACAATCTATGTTGGTGGAACTGCTGTAAGAAAGGAACTCTCATCTACTTCTATTGGGAATGCTGTCTGGTCCAACCCCTATGGAAAACTGTTCTCAGTAAACTCAATATGATCCATCAATCCCAATTTTGGTTAGCTTTCACAAGAAAGGGAAACATGTATCCAAAAGGATATATTCACATTGTATTCATTGTAGCATGAACAATAGCTAAGATTTGGAATCAACCTAGATGTCCAAAACAGAGAAGTGGATCATGAAGATGTGGTACATACATACCCTGGAATACTACATAGGTGTAAGGAATGACACAATCATAAAATTTTCTGCAATGGAACTGGAATATATGGTAAAAGAAATAAACCAGAGAAATGATAGAATGACATCACTTATGTGTGTTATTTAAAATAGCTGCATGAAGAAATGCAATGATTTAAATGGGAGTTGTCTCAAACACCCTTAGCAAAGAGAAGGAAAGAATTTGAGTGGCAGAGAAAAACAAATATGATGATCAGGGCCAAGCAATGTCATATGCATTGATGGTGTTAAAAAAGGATAGAACTATGGGGCCTGAGCGGTGGCACAAGCTATAAGGCGCCTGCTTATCTACACTAGTCTAGGATGAACTGTGGTTCAATACTGGTGTCCCATATGGTCCCCCAAGCAGGAATCAATTTCTGAGCGCATAGCCAGGAGTAACCCCTTAATGTCACTGGGTGTGGGTGGGTGGCCCAAAAACCAAAAAAAAAAAAAAAAAAAGGATAGAACTAAATTCCAAGCCAATGGCAAAAACATTGTAATCAAGAGAACCAATTTGGTGAAGGGAAGTTGACATTAGTTGTAGGATTTGCCCCGATTCATTGTATGTCTGAAACTCAACTATCAACTACTTTGTAAATCACAATTGTTTCAATAAAATAAAATAAATTTATGCATGCATAATTGATAGAATAAATACTTATAATGCTATTTAAATGACATAATAACCTTTATTGTTATGATTGTGTTCATAAAATATAGTGATCAATATAAGCTAGAACAAGCTAATATATTTGGTTTTCTACTTTACAGATTAAGCATGATATTTCAACTTCCGTGGGCAACATATTTACATAGAGGATCTACTTAAACACATATTCCTAATAGCAGAGTTACTGTTTTTTTTTTTTTTTTTGGGTTTTTGGGCCACACCCAGTGACGCTCAGTGGTTACTCCTGGCTATGCGCTCAGAAGTCGCTCCTGGCAGGCACAAGGGACCATATGGGAACTGGGGGATCGAATCGTGGTCCGTCCTAGGCAAGGCAGCAGGCACCTTACCTCCTGCGCCACCTCCCTACTGATTTTTTTTAAACCAAGCTTCCCAGCACTCCCCTGACTTGGGAGAAAGCCTCCGGAACGTGGTCTCCCCAACCCCCATGCTTGGTAACAGTTGCATAACCTCAGTTTTTCTGATTAGTTCAGTGTGAATATTTCTAATTTCAGTTGTTGGCTTTAGATTGCTTCTTACAATGTGCAGTAATTGAATTCAGGGGTTGCAAGGTAAGCGCAGCCACTCCGTTTTGCTCTGTGGCCCCGCTTTTTGGGTGCGGGTCCTGGAGAGGTTACTGTCTTTGTTCGGAGGTCAGCTCCGCAGAAAAGAGGCAGAAAAGAGCAGAGTTACTGGTTCTATACATCTGGGTGATGCAAAAGTATTTGCATTTGTGATAACTTTCTCTATAATTATCCTACTACTTCATCTTTGTATAAAATAATGAGGTTTGATTCTCGCACTTATATTAATACAAGAGAAACAATCAACAGACGGCAAGGTTTGTTCAATGTCAAAATAAACTTCTGATTATTTTCTTAGTGTTCTCTTGAAATATTTTTACTCATTTATTGTTTTGGAGTTGGGGGGGGAGTCACACCCAGCAGAATTCAGGACTTAGCTCTGGCTCTGAGTTCAGGGGCCAAGATGGGGAGTCCATATAAGCTGCTGAGGATTAAACTGAATTTGGCCATATGCAAGGCAAATTTTTTCCATACTCTTTTATCATTTCAATCCCCTTCTTTAGCGGATATTAAGCTGTTTTAATCACACCAATTTTGCTTTATCAATATGCATGAAGATATACACAGATCCAGCACTTAAAATTATGGCAAGACCAATTGTTCTATTTTTTCTGTTTTGCTGGAGAAGTATTTGGCCAACAAAACTATGGACTGGATGGCCAGCCACTACAGTTTGAAATGTAGGATTTATATACTCAGTAATAGGTATAATTGGAAAGGGGTATAGGGACATACGTGGGAGGGAAAGAGAGAAACTTTTTGTTTTGTTTTGTTTAATTTAGTTTTGTTTGGGGCCACACCCAGTGACACTCAGGGGTTACTCCTGGCTACGCTCTCAGAAATCGCCTCTGGCTGTGGGAAACCATATGGGATGCTAGGGATCAAACTGAGGTTTGTCCTGGGTTAGCAGCTTGCAAGGAAAAGGACCCACTGCTATTCTATTACTATGGCCCCTGAATAGAAACTTCTAAGCAATGAATTGACATGATTAAGAATTTGTCAAGTTCAAAATCTCTAATGCTGACCAAGAGACTGGGAAAAGCCCTGCCCTTTTTTCAAGGAAAGTATTTGGATGATTATGTGGACCAAACCCACATTATTTTCACTCTACTGCTTTGAATAGTTAATTGCATCTAAAAATACTCTGACGACAAACTGATATTTCGCCTCCAATTGGGTAATGTAGCAAAGCCTATTTGACACATAAAATTAGCCTTCACTCTATCTGACATCTAGTTTTATTTATTCACAGCTGAGGAAGAGTGAAGCATGAGGTCAGAAAAATTAGCTCCTTGGCTTCCAACTGACTGCAGTATCTTACATTTCACAGATCCTGTCAATTATACTCTTTATACTTGACTTTGTCTTTCCAGTTCCCTAATAACTCTTCTTTCCTCTCACCAATTCCAATGGTGAAGTGACAAATTCTCTCCCAACTCTTTTTTTCATGAAAGAAAATTCTCTTTATTGTTTTATAGAAGTCCATACATATATGAAAAAGCCTCTTCATTGCACTCTTCTCAAATTATTCAATTTGACCATGCCTTTTTTTTTCCTTCAGAAATGGAGATACAAAACAAACTGGGGTTGGAACTTAAACTGAATACTGCTATGATTTTCCAATTCTTTAGCCAAAAAAAATGCCTGCTTTGTTTTTAAGATTTTTCTGTTCATTTGTTGAAATTTCAACCATTCCATATAACTTTTACTTTAATCTTTGAACTTCCCTTATACTCAGGAATATTCTTTTTCAATACTCCATTGTTTGTAAACATTATGAGACCAAGTTAATATTTCGAAATTAATTAGAGCTAAAATGGCAGTAGTTAAATCTACAAGAAATAGATAATAATATCACTATCAAGATGCTTCAATCACACCTGGTTCTGTTGAAAACAAAAAAAAATTTCTAATTATTCGGTAATTAGTGTTATTTGATATGATTGTATCAAAATACAATATTAACTACATTTTTTCCATATCCACCATTAAACTATGTAAAGACACATTGTATGGTTTATTTTATGAAGTATTCAAAGCAACCATGCATCAGTATGCATCAGTACGTTTTATAAATTTCAGAGTCTTATGATTAACTTCTTGCTTTTATTCTTTGTCCCCTCTCATCTCAACGTTGTCATAGTCTTTTTTCTCAGTGGCAATAAAAGTCATAATAGGGTTTTCATAAAACTTTGATAGAAAATGACAGAAAGCATTTTTTTCTGGCTGCCTATAGTGTTGAGGTTAGAGGTAGTAACATGGCACAGCCCTTTTAATTCTTTGCTGTTATGTGAGTACATGCTACTTCAAATAAAGTTTTTAGAGTAATTAGCACAGAGGGTGATAAGTATTTTATGATTATTCATCTAAGTTATTTCTAATAATAGCAATATAAAACAATGCCTTCTAGCTGTAATATAATTTAATAGCAATTATTTTATTATATATTTAGATTGCCTCCTGGGATTAACAATTAAATGATGCCTGATAATTACTATTATTTGCAAGTCTAAATGATTAATTTCTGTATAAAGACACATAATAAGTGCTTTATAACAATGTATTCATTTGCTAAGGATGTCATAACAAAACAGGAAAGATTGCATGACAAAAACTGTAGAAAGTTGCATTCTCACATTTCTGAGGAGGTTGTTTGTTCAAGACCTAAATGGTGGCAGCTTTGTTCTCTAGGATATTCTTCTATGCTTGCAGAGGATGTAACTTCATTCTGTGGTCTCACATGGAATTTCTCTACTTGTACTTGTACCCATCCCTGATGTTTCTTCTTTCATTCTCTCTTTATAAGAACATTTATTAGATTATACTAAAGTCCACTCAAAACACTTCATGTAACCATAATGAACTCTTTGTTAGCCATCTTTTTCAAAGATAGTCATGTTTTAAGGTGCTCTTATTAGAATTTCAAAATGTGACTATTATGATGAGTAAGTCAGCTTCAAGCAATGCATATCAGAAAAAATAAAAATAGGCACCTCTATTTTATCATTTGTGCAAAGCAACATTAGAAGGATAAAAGAAACTACTATTTTTCTTTAGGACTGTGATGCCCTCCTGTTGGCAAAGCTGAGGAATGAGCAAAACAAAAGAAATGGAATGAAAGGTGAAATCTCTAAATTTACATTTCTGTATAGTGCGTAAAATGTTTAAACATGTTAATGTTTCAGCTGTTAACTAGCTATTAGCTTTCATTTTTTCTGAATAATATTATGGAGAGGACATATAATTTATGAGTGCATACAATTTGTGCACTGTGGTGAAAATATACAGCTCTTTGGGAAAATTCTTAGTTTAAAGATTTTATCAAAAACTTGATGTGATGTTAGTTTACAATGGAAGCTGAAAATACAACTAAAATACATTTGAAGAATTTTAGGAAATTAAAATTTTAGATATATGAAAATTTATTTTTTTATTTGATGGACTAATTGTATACAGTTAAATTAATGAATTTTATTGATTATATTTATAAGTGTATTGTAGGATTCTATGCTACTTTTGGGATGGGGTTTGGGGGCACACCCGGTGATTCTCAGGGTTTACTCCTGGCTATGTGCTTATAAATCACTCCTGGGTTGGAGGACCATATGGTATGCTGGAGATTAAACCAAGGTCCATTTTGAGTCAGTCGCGTGTAAGGCAAATATCCTACCACTGTGCTATCTCTCTGGCCCACTTTTCTACTTTTTTGTTTTTCAAGTGAATTTCAGGGTTTAAGATATAGTCCTCATTTTATATATTCTTATATAGAGGATAAAATGTGAACAATAAAAATATGTGAACAATAGGGGCCGGAGAGATAGCATGGAGGTGGGGCATTTGCCTTGCGAGCAGAAGGACGGTGGTTCAAATCCCAGCATCCCATATGGTCCCCCGTGTCTGCCAGAGCAATTTCTGAGCACAGAACCAGGAGTAATCCCTGAGTACTGCCGGGTGTGACCCAAAAACCAAAAACAAACAAAAAATGTGAACAATAATTTCTTATGTGTTTACCATTTGAGTTTTTGCTGATCTATGAAGTATACAATTAAAAGTTATGAATACATTATGACTAGATGCGTTTCTTATAGGCATGCAAGTAAACCAACAAATCGATTTGATCTTTTTTTTCAATTTGGTTATTTTTACTCATTCTTGCTATTGTCATCAATAATAGTTATGCTTATTAGTCATTCCTAAATATGTCACAAAAACTGACCAGCATAGACTAACATAAGTTCAATATGCTAGTTTCATAAATATGAATGAGTGCCATAATGATGGAAAGAACTTGTATTTTTGAATGGAATATCAATCTTTTGTGACTTCTTAGTTTACCTATCAAAGATTTTTTTGTGACTTCTAATTTATTTATGGTGAATATTATTTCTGGAAAAATATTTTCAATCTTAGTGGCATCAAACAAACACTTTGTATTTTCAAATTCTATGAAATGAAACAGATTGCATAATATATGTTATATATAATGTGTTATATATAAATATTTATTATATGGTTTATTATATATAATGTAATATATTATTTTTACTTAGCATCTACTTTCTATAATCTTTTATTATCGCCACTGCCTTTGAAATATAGCAAAATTATTATAAAATTTTGATATTGGCATTGCAATTTTGTATTTGCGGATTTATTACTATTAGACATCACCTATTTTATATATTTTTTAATTTTTAAAATTAATTTTCAGTTATATTGCATTTGTTATGGTGTATGTTAGAATGAAATTTGCTCAGCTGTTGAATGCTTGAGGAACTGTGAATTTATACTAATGTGCATCTGAAATGATAAACATATTTATATTATTTAAAGAAGTAAGACCGTTTCTGGGAAGTTATCCCAAAGTATTTAGCCAATTTAAGCCAAAAGCCTTAGAAATGGAAGATTTCATTCCCCTATTGCAAATTATACGGATAAGCAGAAACACTATAAAGCATAACTAGAAACTATACAATATATAGCATAGCTATTCTACATCTTTACCTAGGGATAGATAAATCTACAGGCTCATAAATAAATTTGGAAAGAGAAACTAGATAATGTGGTTGTGCTAAGAAAAGGTCGTAGTTATTAGATGAATTATGCAACTTTTACTATGACATGTGACAATGTGTTTAAGTTTTTGCCATATACCTCAAACATATTAAAAAATTATTCATTAATGCCTGTTTTAGATAATCTAATAAAAGTGCTCTTCATTTTCTAAGCCTCAGCAATTAACACAGTTACCCCTGAGTTTCCACCATATCATCTAGAGCAGAAATGGTTGGCATGTACCAGAAAGTAATTAGCAGGAAATATATGGGAAGAATCAATGTGATCTGTCAAAAAGCGTTCCTTATTTGCTTTTATGCTGTATTTGGGGAACATTTTCTAATTCAGTTTATAGAAAAGTGGGGGACTCGGTCATAAAAAGGCATAACACCCTTCACCAGTACAAAAAAAAAACCCATCCAATAGATATAAAACAACAACAAAGAAAATGGGATACTGAATTAAAATACTGTAACATGCTAATTCTTTAAAAGTAAATAGAAAACTGGACAATCAGGTTTTGGAACTCAACTAAGTTTTCAAGCTTATATAACAACTGTGAAGTAAAATATTTGAATACATGTCTGTGCCTAATAAGTAGCAGTTACCTAATCAATAGCACCCTCAAATTCATCTGAACTAGCAGGTTGTTTTCTCTTTTTACTAAAGTGGCTACAGTGGGACTGGGTGAATAAAGAAAGTTAACTAATTTAGGTACTGTTTTTCAGTGTCTACATTTGAGTGGGTAAAAATAAGTATCAAATATTTCTTCCTGATTTTCATACTACTAATAAAAATTCAACACATTTATGCTATTTATGGATTGATTCTTTGTGTCATTGATTTCCAAGATTTTGTCTCTATGGAAAGCAGTTGGTATTTTCTGTTATAGTCACTCTGCTTCTAAACAGTTAAAATATTTTTCCAATTTTCTAGAAGTCTTTAGTAATTGTTAATTTTTAACAACCTCACTTTCCTAATGTTTATAAATCAGAATTATTTTTATATAATATATAATATATAGGGCCAAAGAGATAGCATAGCGGTAGGGCATTTGCCAGAACACAGCAGATCCAGGACAATGATTTGAATACGGGCATCCTATGTGGGCCCCTGAGCTTGCCAGGAGCGATTTTTGAAGCACAGAGCCAGGAGTAAATGCCGCAGGGTGTGACCCCAAAAGCCAAAAAAAAAAAAAAAAGTAATATATAATATATATGAATAGAGAGACTAAAGTACAATTTTTCAATTTTTTCAATTTTTTATTTTTTGCTTTTTGGGTCAGACCCAATGACGCTCAGGGTTACTCCTATCTATGTGCTCAAAAATTGCTCCTGAGATCATATGGGAGCTGGGGAAAGAGCCAAAGACAGTCCTAAGTCGACCGCGTACAAGGCAAATGCCCTACTGCTGTGCTATGTTCCAGACCCTATAAAACAATATTTTGTGAATTTACATGAGTTACATTTTCTTAATCAAGTCTTACTTCTTGACATAGTATCTAAAATAAGCACTCTTCACACACTTTTTTATTTTCTTAATAGTAATACAAATTATAACTTCCTCTATTGTTTGAGAAAAGAATACATTATTTGCTTGGATGCATTTTAAACTCAGTATTTAGTAGATGCTCAACTCTATTTTATTTTTATTTATTTATTTATTTATTTATTTATTTATTTATTTATTTATTTATTGGTTTTTGGGCCACACCCGGTGACGCTCAGGGGTTACGCCTGACTATTTGCTTAGAAGTTGCTCCTGGCAGGCACGGGGGACCATATGGGGAACCTGGGGGATCGAACCGTGGTTTGTCCTAGGTTAGCGCAGGGACCTTACCTCCAGCGCCACCGCCCGGCCCCTCTATTTTATTTTTATCATATATTCTGTAGACACACAGAGAAGTGAATAATGTTTATTATTAAAATTTTAAAATACATTTAGCCAACTATTACATTTATCAATCATGATAAACACTTATAACAGCATTATATGTGATATCATCAAATTTCAATTAGTTATAACTACTCCCTGTGGTAAAAGAAAGTTGTCATTAATTTTTGCAGCATCATTATAATGAAACATTTAGATATTTTACGGAAATGTAAGAAATACTGTGAATGTGTTACTTCCGATTCAGCACTGTTTAAATGAATAGTTATTAATTAGTGCTTGTCAATTTATTTGGTTATCTACTATTGTCAACATTTTATCAGTAGAATATTTAATTTCGGGGGCCAGGGATATAGTACAGTGGGTAGAAAGTTTGCCTTGCAAAGGCAGACCCGGGTTTGATCTCTGGCATCCTATATGTTTGGTCCCCGTAGTCTGCCAGGAGCAATTTCTGAGTGCAGAACCAGGAGTAACCCCTGAGCACCACCAGGTGTGGTCCCAAAACAAGCAAACAAAACCAAAATAAACAAAAAAACAAGGAATATTTTATTTGCGTAATAATAATAGTATATAACAAGGAAAAGTCATTAGGTCTTCCTGTTCACATTTGCTTTGTTTAAAAAACAGAGAACGACAAAAAAAAGCAAACTTCTAGGAGATAGAACAAGATACAGTGGGATGCTTCTTGTTTTTCATAGGAAGGATGAATCTGGGATTGATCTCACGCATTCTATGTGAATTTGCGTGAGGTGCTAGGAATAGAGAGCACTTTGGGTGTAGCCTGTAAATAAAAAATATAGAAAAAAAGAGACGCATTTCTAGCTCAGGCTTTGTGACTGTTAGGTACAGTTGATGGTAAAAAAAAATGTGAACATTTGGATTTCTTTCAATAATACACTAATACTTTAAATCTATACATTCATTTTTTATTTAAAGAAATGAGAATGGAATCCTTAATCTATCATCTCTTATAAATAAAATTAGCAAAATATCCTATCACCAAAAATTAGAAAAATCACAAAAAATTTATTGGGAGTATTGGACTAATTAAAATAACTAAAATGCATTGAAATATTTATGAAATATATTTATTTTAAGAACTCTAAAGGATTTTTAAACAATACTTGGTGGAATTTAATAGTAGAGGATATGAAAATTGGAAATATCCAGAGAAGGAGACAAATAAAATGGGCTATTGTTACTATAATCCAAATCTGTCTGTGGAAAATCACAGAGAAAACTGGATAAGTAGTGTGAAGGTCCAAAATACCCCATTCCCACTGTCTGACCAGATAAATGAAGAGAGACAAGAGGCCCAAACAAAAAGATTAAGTGAGTTTATTTATTTTCTGACAGTTTAGAGTCACCAGTGCATCTGTCCGGACAAAGGCAAGAGAGAGAGAGCACGCAGCTGTTCTAAACATAGTCCATAGTGACGGAAACCCGAGAGCGCACATGGCTAGAGATGTTCACCTGAGTACCTCATGGCCAGAGAGAGAGCCAAGCACCTTCCGGTCACCCCTACATGCGATAGCAAGTGGGAGGAGCCTTGAGGGTGGAGCCTTCGCCAAGTAACTAGGGCAACACGAATGAGGTGGCGGTGAGGGCGGGGTTTCCCCTCCTCTTTGAGCGCATGGGTTCCTTCACAAAATAGGGTCCCCGGATCCCAAGGGGAAACCTGTACATGGGTTCCTTCACAAAATAGGGTCCCCCCTCCTTTCAGTAGTCCAAAAATTTTGAAACTTGAGATAATTTGAATCTCATGAGCTTGTTATCTCATGAGTGAAGATTCTACTTCTAAAAGAGGAAAATATATTTTCCTCATTTGAGTGATCTCTATATAGTAGTGTCTATGATATATTAAAGGAATGGCCTAAACATTGGTGGCCTGAGGAGTAGTAAAATCAACGGCTATTGACATTTGTTGCCAGACATTTATACCTCCTTCTGTTGAATTTAATCTTCAACAAGGATCTATGAAATGATGAAAACTATAGAGTATATATTTTAAATTCAATTCCATTATAAAATTTTAATAAGTAATTAATTGATTAGCAGAATTTCTGCTTGACAAAATAGCCATTACTAACCACCATGAGAAAATTTAAAACTGCCCCCTTTCAAACACACTATTAGGACCTAAAATGTTAAAATGATTTCATAATTTTGGTTGCAATTTACCAGATATAAATGCTGAAAAGCACAAATTCAATTTTCTTACCAAGTAAGTAGGTACCTAAAATTTAAATTATAATGATGAAAGAAAGATAAACATTTACATATATAATATGTATTAGTATACAAACATATTCTTTATAAAAATGTTAGAATACAAAATATATCGGGGCAGAAGCATTAGCACAGCAGGTAGGGCATTTGCTTTGCACATGGTCTACCTATGTTCAGTCCCTACCTAGGATCCCAAAGAGGTGCCTGTTAGCAGTGATTTCTGAGCACAGAGACAGGAGTAAACCCTGAGTGCTTCCAGGTCTGACCTCCTCCCCTCCAAGAAAAGAAAAATATCAGAATATAGAATTTTATTACAAAAATTGGAATACATATATGTGTAGAAACTTACATGAATATAAAAATGTCTTATGAAAAACAATACAAGAAATTACTAATATGAAGAGAAAAGGGCAAGAAACACAAGTGTAGTAAGTAAAACTTCTTCAACAAGTGGTGTTGGGATAACTGATCAATTACATGCAAAAAAATCAAACTCAGACCTTTCTTTAACATCAGCACAAATGTCAAATTAAAATGAATTAAAGACCATGATATCAGACCTGAAACAAGAATATACATAGAGAAAAATATAGGCAAAACACACTATGACATTGACACTTAAGGTATCTTTTCAGAGGAAACACCAGTGTCCAAACAAGTTGAAGAAAAGATAAACATATAGGACTACATAAAACTGAGAAGTTTCTGCACTTAAAAGGAAAGAGTGACAAGTATACAAAGGTTACCAGCATAATGGGAGAGACTATTCATTCATACCTATCAGATATCAAAGATATATAGGCACTGATAGAACTTAGCAAGAAAAAAAAAATCTAACTGAATACAAAAATGGGGAGGAAAAAAATAAGAACGTTTTCTCAAAGAATAAATGCAGATGGCCAAAAAGCACACACAAAAAATGTTCCATATCACTAATTATCAGGTTGACGAAATCAAAACAATGAGGTATCACCTCACACAACAGAAACTGGTGCACATCATACAGACCATGAAATACCAGTGCTGTTGTGGATGCAGAAGGAAAGGGATTCACATTCACTGGTGGTGGGAATACAGACTGCTCCAACCCATCTCTATAAGACATATGAATATTCCTCAAAAAACTGAAAATTATGATCCAGCAATACCATTCCTAGGGATATGTTCAAGGAAAAACAAAAACACAATAAAACATTATCTCTGCACGCCTATGTTTATTGCAGCATTATTTTCAATAGCCAGAATCAGGAAAAAAAAGGTTTCTGACCACAGATGAGTGGTTAAGAAAACTATGGTACATCAACATAATGGAAAAGTATGCAGCCATTAGGAAGTCTTGAAGTTTAACTATATATGGATTCACTTGGAGACTTTTATGCTGAGTTAAATGAGAGAGAGAAGTTTAAGCAAGTGGAACATAAGAAAAATAGAAGACAATATGATAATAATATCCAGAGACAATAGAGATGAGGGTCAGGAGGTACAGTCCATTTTAGAAAGCCAGAAAGAGTAATGAGTACAATTAAAGTATAGAAAGGTCTACAATGACAATAATATTTGAAACGGATCACTCTGGCCAAGAACTGGATGCTAAAAGGGGACAGTGACATTCACAGTACTCCTCCATTAACAATAGTGCAAACCACATATGTGGGGGGTGGAGAGAGAGAAAGAGAGAGAGAGAATGAGAGAGAGAGAACGAGAGAGAGAACAAGAGAGAATGAGAGAGAGAGAGAGAGAGAGAGAGAGAGAGAGGGAGAGAGAGGCAAAATGCTTGCCCAGGATTCGCAGGGGGACAGAGATGGAGAGCAATGGTGTTTGGAAAGGTTCCCTGGTGAAGAGTTGTGTACATTCTATGACTAAAACCTAACTATGAATAATTCAGTAACAATAGTGCTTACATAAAGCAATTCTATTTTTTATAATAATTACAAAGAGGGCCGGAGCGATGGTGCAGTGGTAGAGTGTTTGCCTTGCATGCAGCTGATCCACAATGGACCGACCGAATTTCTATACCCAAGCATCCCAAATGGTCCCTTAAGCCAGGAGTTATTTCTGAGTGTACAGCCAGGTATAACCCCTGAGCATCACCAGTTGTGGTCCAAAAAAAAATACAAAATTTTAGAAATTAATCAATTTTATCAGAAATATAAAGAAAATTTATTATAAATGAAATTTAAACAATTTCATATATGAATAATAAATTAGCTACCTAATGACAAATAAATATGTAATTAAATAAATTTATTTATTTAATAAATAATAGATGAAATAGAGTAGTAAAGCATGAAATATATCTACCCTGCACATGGCCAGATCAGCCTTGATCAGGTAGCTGTATTATATATGGTCCATGACGAACTACCAGGAGTAATCTCTGTGTATAAAGCCAGAAGTAAGCCTCTGAGGAGACTTTTCACCACACACAAAAGTGTATCTCCCAAACAAAAATAAATTAATATTATATATAATATATGCATATATGTTTAAATAATGTAATCTACATATATTTTTACATAACATTTATTTATAAATTGAGAAACTGAATATTCACATGAGATTATACTTATAGCCATTAGATAGATTTAGTAACTCATCAGAGAATTATAAACTTATATTTATCATATATTTATTATAACTGTCATTATAGATAGTAGATAACATGGTATTGTCTTAATGGTTTTATTGAAAAAAAACTGTAATTAACTTCTGTGTCTTATTCAATATGTTATACATTATCAAATCTGTCATTCCCACAGATTACCAATAAATTTCTTGAAAGAATTCATACACAAATATTTGAAAACTCTGGGGAAAGTAAACTTTCTAGAAAAATTGGGCAGACAAATGATAATGAAGATGACCACTACAGCATTTCATTATTTACTTTATTTTATTCTTTATGTAATTTGACATGGAGGTGCTCAAATTCTAACTTGCAAGACAACAAAAATTCTCAATAAAGTATTTCTTTTGACAGAGAACCTCAAAACAGTGTCTATAAACCATGATGTAGAGCACATGCACACTTATTAATTTTTTTATTTTTTCTTTTCTCCAACACCAGTCAAGGAAAGTTCTGGTTGTGGAGATAAAGTTCTATCAAAAAAGAGACATATATTACCCAAACACCAAGAAAATTTTATTCTCTAAGCCAATGAATGGAGGAACATTAAAAATAAAAAGGCTATCATGGTTTATGTATTAAATGTATAATAGGAGTCATAAATAACTTTCTTTTCTATCTTTTATTTCAGAAAGTATGATAATGAAATTATCACAAATTTTTACTGGAAAATACAGAAGTTGGAGGGAAATTCAAGAATATATTTATAAAATACTGAAATAAAGAAAAATTTAAGCATGAATATTAGAGGTTCTAAAAACTTGAATGAAAAATGTAGAAATCTTATTTTAAAGAAAGCTCAAGTTGGTCCAGCACAATAGTATAATAGGGCTTTTCCTTGCAGGTGACCAACCCAGATTTGATACTTTGCATTCCATATGCCTTCAAAGCCTTCCAAGAGTAATTCTTGAGTTCAGAACAAGGAGTAAATATGAGCAGCTCTGAATGTGACCCAAAACCGAACAAATAAATTCTGGTGATTGTCTCTAAAATAAATTATGGCTAAAATAATTTACAGGCTACATAAGTTGAAAATTCAGAAATGAATGTATTGCCACATAAATTATAAAAATTGAGGTTTTTTTTGTTTGTTTGTTTGTTCTTGTTTTTGGTTCACACCTGGAGGCACTCAGGGTTTCTCCTGGCTCTGTGCTCAGAAATCACTGTTGTCAGGCTTAGAGGACCATATGGGAAACCGGGAATCGAACCACTGTTTCTCCAGGGTTGACATAGAGCAAGGCAAATGCCCTATGGCTGTGCTATCTCTCTGGCCCCATATATTTGTAATCAATAATATGTATTTTATATGTCCTCTTAGTTTTACAGTATAGAATATGTGTATTATACATATGTAAAATCTTGTTTATGAGGTATGAAGATTAATAATATAAAACTTAAATGGGGCAGGGTAAAAAACTTGTAGGTATTTTATATGCATTATAAATTCATATAATACTAACTTTATAAAGTCAACAAATGCTTAAGGATTTAAAATTTATCATTAAAGCCACTAAAAATATTGTTTTAAAATTTATTTTATATTAAGAGTATGTATCCCATAGTTGACATACTAATCATAACACATTTGTTTCCAGAAAATTGGAGCAAAGTTATTAGAGAAAGAAAAGAAGAAAGAAATATAAGAAGGGAGAGGGAAAATAAAACTAGTAAAGACACAAGCATATTTGTGAAAAGTATTATCTTCAATGAGGTCATGACAAAAGATTGGTTAGCTCCTGTTAACTAGCTGACCATTCTGTTTTTCTTTTTTTTTTCTGAAAAAAAAAAAAAAAAACAGGTGGATTTAATTAAGCATCGGTATTTAAATTGGTGTGTTCCAATGACAATGACAGTGTTAAATAAAACAAGGGTGTTTCTCAGCCCCAAATGTAGTTGCATGGTTCAGAAATTACAAGTACTATTGCTGATGATGCAGCTTTAGAGGGGCATATTTTTGGCTGTCATGTCTTCCAAAAATTTGAAAAGGCAGGGCGAGTGCCAACATACATGCCAAGAAAGTCTTGGTGATAGCCTGAGTACTGGCATACCTCGAGTTTTGGTCAGATTGGTGTTTCTGCAGAGAGCTGTAAAGTGGACATAGTGAGTGATGGATGGGTGCAGCAAGTGTGGCTTCAGCTGTGTAAGAACTTGTCTCATCCTCTCCTCCACAGATTGTCAGCTTTTTGCACACAGGCCAGTGTATTCATAAATTTTCATGGCTTGCTTTACATTTTAGAGAAAGAGTGAGTCTATGGAGCTGGACAAGTGCAGACATGCTAACTACATTAATGGGCATGATTTTGATCCAATAAAATATATTTTATAGATATATAATTTCAGTTAGAAACCTAAAATAAAAGACAAAAATGTACTTTGAGTAAATATATCTATAGAAACATAATTTAAATCTAAATTACCTAAATGTTTAGATATAAATTATCTAAATTCTCAATTATAAGATATAAATGATCAGTTATGTAATAAGAAATGCAGCTTTATACTATTTTAATGCACTTTAAATACAATCATATCAACAGGTTTAAAAGGCTAAAGGATGGGAAAATGCATAATATGTACATATAATTTAAAGTGAGTGTATATATAATTTATTAATTTTAGGAAAAGTGAAATTTGGAATAATATATATAACCATGAAAGGAAGGCTATAAATGGAACACTATATAATTGAAGAAAAATCACTTGAAGGTAGAAAGATAAATTAAGAGCATTTAAAACATCAAGTATGAGAAGAAATGAAAGTAATTGCATGTCTTCAATTTCAAAAGGGATATCATTTAGAACTATGGATATAATTTTTATAAAATCAAGACAAATATACTTATCAGAAACAGGTAAGAACAGAAAATTGGTCTCTGAATACTACTCATCAAATAGCTGATACCCAGAGATAAATTAAGAAAATAAGAGGAACAAAGATAATCTTTATAAACATCTGAAATCTATGGATAAGCACAGCACAAAATTATTCCATATCTATGTTTGCTAATTTTTCATAGCTAAACTTTCCAAAAAAGATACAGAGAATCAGGATAAATCATAATATAAGTGACTCTTTTGTTGTCAAGGTCACCAAGTTGAACTGCAAAAGCACCACACAGTATAATAATAATAAAAAAAGGAACATACTCTCTATATATCACAATCAAGTAGAATTTACTCTAGACAGATAATGATGACCCAGAATATGTGAATCAATTAGTGAATGTGCATTCTTTAACTATTTGAAATGTAATAGTTAAAAGATTATAACAATAGGTGTAGAGAAGTTTAGATAAGATTCAGTATCATTTCATAATAAACACTCTCAGCGAAATGAATTTACTTCAATCTAATAAAGTCTATATACAACAAATTCATAGCTAGCATAATTTCAATAGTAAGAACTTAAAAAGATTTTTCTTTTAAGTCTGGTATAAGACAAGGTTTTCTCCTTCTCTAGTCTATTCAGCATACTCTTGGAATATGGAGTCCTAGTTATAGCATATATGAAAAAATAAAGGTTGTTTAATTTTGGAAGAGTTAAAACAATCAAGATTCAATTATTATATATAGACAATATAATAAATATTCAACTAAAATATTATAAATAATAAAAATATGTAAAATGCCAGAGTACAAAATCAATATGTATAAATCTGTTGTATTTCTATGTTAAAACAATAAGCTAGAAAATAATAAATCAAAATAACAATTTAATTTTCAATTGCAT
This sequence comes from Crocidura indochinensis, assembly GCA_004027635.1. NCBI lineage: Eukaryota > Metazoa > Chordata > Mammalia > Eulipotyphla > Soricidae > Crocidura > Crocidura indochinensis. Next base: position 7,373 of record PVKC010005282.1, on the reverse strand, counting down.
CAACAATAATTTATTATCTAGAAATCAACAATGGATAATAAATAAAATTATGTCAATATATTAATAATTGTAACATAGGAAGTGGATATGTTCTTTGCTTGTGGATTTTAAAAACTATCATTCTTAAAATGATTTACCCTAGCATTATGCAGATTCAATGGCAGCACCATCAAAGGCACAATAGCATTATGTCAAGGACATAGGAAAATATTAAAGTTTATATGCCACTTGACAAAAAGGAACTCAGAATTTAACACCATGCACAAATGATAAATCCAAATGGATTAAAGACTGATATCAGACCTGAAACCATAAGATATATAGAACAACATATAGGTAAAATACTCCATGACATTGAGACTAAAGGAATCTTCAAGGAGAAAACAACACTGTCCAAAAAACTGGAAGCAAAGGTAAAAAAAAAATGAACTATATTAATCTGAGAAACTTCTTCACCTCAAAGGAAATAGTGCCTAGAATATAAAAGTCACCCACAGAATGGGAAAAACTATTCACCCAATATCTATCAGATAAGGGAATAATATCAAATATATACAAGGTACTGACAGAATTTAACAAGAAGAAAATCTGCCCCCATCAAAAAATGGGGAGAATAAATGAAAAGACAATTCCTCAAAGAAGATATGCAAATGGTCAAAAGGCACATGAAAAAATGCTCCACATTGTTGTGTATGTAAACATTTCCATGGCATTATTATCAACGAGGTTTCTGGATCTAGAGTTTTTTGCCCAAAGACAGCCTTTTCCCAATTTTGGGCAAAATCCTGGTTTACGGAAAGTTCTTTGTCTGAGGGAGTAAGGCATCATTCCCTTGGCAACTGCGAAGGTTTTTACTGTGTCTAAGAGGGGTGGGGGTTGATGTTCCCCATAGACATTCCGACAGGCATAAAGGAAATCATTCATATCTGCCTTTTCATTTAATGCATTCAATACTAATCTACAGGCTTAATTTGCATTATAATAAGCCAAAGATTTTACTAGGAAGTTTCTAACCTCCTCATCTTCGATCTGTAACTTCAGAGTATCTTTTTTTTAATTTATTTATGCAGTATTTATTACATCCCTCCTTTTTTAAAATATATTTGATTTAAACACCTTGATTACATACATGATTGTGTTTGGGTTTCAGTCAAGGCACTGACAGAACTTTATAAGAATAAAACATCTAATCCCATCAACAAATGGGGAGAATAAATGGACAGGCACTTTGACAAAGAAGAAATACAAATGGCCAAAAGACACATGAAAAAATGCTCCTCATCACTAATCATCAGGGAGGTACAAATCAAAACAACTATGAGGTACCACCTCACACCACAGAGAATGGCACACATCACAAAGTGAAAACAAACAGTGTTGGCGGGGATGTGGAGAGAAAGGAACTCTTATCCACTGCTGGTGGGAATGCCATGTCGTTCAACCTTTATGGAAAGAGATATGGAGATTCCTCCAAAAACTGGAAATCGAGCTCCCATACGATCCAGCTATACCACTCCTAGGAAAATACTCTAGGAACACAAAAATACAATACTTCAGAGCATCTTTAAGTTTACCCACAAACTCGACATATGGTTCATAAGGGCCTTGGGTAATTTTTAAAAAGTTTCCTCTACCAATGCTGTTAGAATCAATTTTTTCTCATAAAAACAATGCAATGTCCCTAATTATATTTAGGATTTCTTTATGTAAAGCAGCTTGTGTCTGAATATTTGCAAATTGATTTTCTGTCATCAATAATTCATACGAGAGAGTAAACCCTGACACTTGTTTTTTCGTACCATCCAGGCTATATAATTTGGCTTTTACACCTTCTGAATAAAATGTTTTCCATTCAGTTCACTGTTTAGATGACAAACATATACCAGTGATTGTTTTAAAATCATACAAATTCCAAGATAAATTATGACTCCAAAGTTTTAGTAACTCCACATTGTATCGTGATGTTGGACCATAATCTTTACATGCTTTTCTAAACCGATCTAATTCTTTCATCTGAAAGGGTACATAGTTAGAAACATTACCCCGTGTAAAGGGGATGAGGCCAGATTAGCAAAATTACTCTGAATAGGGCTCTGAGGTGGTGCATGTAGTTCATCGTCTGAATATATGCACTGCTGTGTGATTCAATTTTGTGAATAGAATCAGGCCTCACTCATGGAGTTAGCACTGGAGGTTGGTCATTCATGTCAAAATTTGCATTCGGATCGTGAGTTTCTAAATTATTTTTCCGAGTTGTTTTCCTCCTGGAAAAAATGACTACATTTTTAATGGTTGGGCTGGATTAGTGAGCCTGTACCTTGGTCTGAATTTTCATCGGAAATATTTCTGTATTATCAATACTGGTTTTAGCCTCACCATTTCTATACTTTCTATTTCCTAAACACCAGCCAATACCTATGCTCACAATAACAACATTAGCCAAAACAGAAATTCCACAAACTATGACGGCTGGAGACAATGCAATTTTCATTTGAAATATAGACCACACCATCCACAGCAATGATTTTCCTTAGATCCAAACCAATTAAACTAAATTCAAAACAATTCAAAACAAGATGGAATAATTCACTTGACTAATACAGAACCAATGCATATGCAAAAAGGTGGCACAATCCACATGACTAACCACAGAAACCATATAATGGTCAGCAGAGGAAATTTCCAATAATTTCACTTACAGATATTGAGGGTCCAGGTTAAACCTGTTCGAACACCATTATATTGCAGAACAACATCACTAATTATTAGGGAGATGCAAATCAAAATAATGAGGTATGATCTCACATCACAGAGACCGGCATATATCAGAAAGAACAAGAACAATCAGTGCTGGTGAGAATCTGGGGAGAAAGGAACTCTCATTCACTACTGGTGGGAATGCCATCAAGTCCAGTCTTTATGGAAAACAATATGAATATTCCTAAAAAAAAAACTGGAAATTGATCTCCAGTATGATCCAGCTATAAGAGTCCTAGGAATATACCCTAGAAACAAAAAAACGCAGTACAAAAATGCCTTCCTCACAACTATATTCATTGCAGCACTACTTACAATAGCCAGAATCTGGAGAAAACTAAGATGCCCTTCAATAGATGAATGGCTAATGAAACTGGTACAAATACACAATAGAATATTATGCAACTATTAGGAGAGATGAAGTCAGGAAATTTTCCTATACATGGATGGACCTGGAAACTATTATGCTGAGTGAAACAAGTCATAGGGAGAGAGATAGACACAGAGTAATCTCACTCATATGTGTTTTAAGAAAAATAAAAGGCATTAATGTAATAACGCTTAGAGATGAAGGCTGAAAAGATCAGCTCATGATCTGAAGCTCACCACAAAGAGTGGTGAATTCAGTGCAATTAGAGAAATAACTACACTAACAACTACCATCACAAGTAATTATTGAGAGAAGAAGAATGCCTGTGTAGAATACAGGCAGGAGGTGGAAAATCAGGAGGATGGGGGCATTGGTAGTGGGAAGGTTGCACAGGTGAAGGAGGTTGTTTTTTGATGAGTAAAACCCAACTCATTCATGTTTGTAATCATGGTGCTCAAATAATGTAAATATTAAAAATATAAAGTTTATATGAAATTACAAAATCCTTTGAAAATCTAAAGCAATTTTGAGGAATTAATACAGATATTATCTCCAACTTTAAAATATATTATATAACTGCACTAAATCTATTCTAAGACAAAATGATATTCTATTGAAATAAAAGTAGTCATGTCAATGGGTAAAAAATGATGGTCTAAGTTATATTTAATAAAACTTTATATATTAACAGTTCATATATCATATGGAAACCAAGAGCATGAAATGGGAAAAGGAAAATTTTGTCAATAGATAATCTTGGGGATTGTTCTCCTTAATGTTGCAACAAAACACACACTACATTCATGAATAAATTATCAAAATTACATCTTAAATCCTGCATCACTCTTTCCCTCGAGTGTTCACTTCCTCCAATTATTACCAATGTCCCTCCTTCCCTTATCCACAGAGGAGACCTCCTACTGAGGCCATGTTTTTAGTTTCTTTTGCTTTGAACATTCATTTCCCTATCTTGGTTCTTTTATATTGCACTTACAAAAGAGATCATCTTTGTCTGTTTCTCTTCCCTTCTGATTAAATTTATTGATCATAAAAGATCCCTATATTTTCCACATTTTGAAAACTGTATAATTCCATCTTTTCTTACTACCTGTTAGTATCTCATTGCATCAAGTCTTAAGTGCTTGTGTTCTTTTCAGATTTTCTGAATTATGATTATTCTGTAATAAAAATAGGATTGAAAATATCTTTCCTGAAAGAAAGTGGGGGAACCTTGTGATATCTGTCCAGAAACAGAGTTGCTGAGTCATATATAAGCTCAGTTTGTTATTATTTTGTGGGTTTTTTTTTGTGGAGTATCTATATAGTTTTCCCCAAAAGCTGGACAATTGACAGTTCTCATCATCCCTGAAATGAAGACCCCCTTTCCTCCTTTCCAACGCAGTTTTGTTCTTTGTGATATTTGAAAATGAAAAAGACCTTTGAGTAGTTATCAATTAATTACAGAATTTAGCCAATTAGAAAAATATGATTAAGAATTTGTCTTTGCCAGAAAACTAATGATTTTAAATAAGAACATTTAAAATGAAATATATGGTCAAAGAAGTAAAGTCATATTTAAGAGTTATATCCAACAAAGAGTTTAAAATATATATTCAGCTTATGAAAATTATTGTAAAAATATAATAAAAATTTTCTCATTTTTGAAAACATTTTTAAATTATATTTATTTACATTGTCACTCCTGCCTGCTTTCCAATTGTGCACTAGATCTCATTTTTTGTTTCATGCTTCTTGGATCACTTGATTTATTTTAGCCATAGAAAGCGATCAATAACAGTTTCGTGCTTATACCAAAGAGTTAAACCTTGATCTCTAATATCTGATATTTTGCCAGTAAGTCTGTTGATAAAGAATTACCAAAAGTTTGTTATAAAGTTTGAAAATAAACTGTAGTTTCCATAAACTATATATATATATATATATATATATATATATATATATATTTGAACACATTGATTACAGACATGCTTGTAGTTGAGTTTCAGTCATATAAAGAACACCCCCTTTCACCAGTGCAACATTTCCATCACCAATATCCCCGTTTCCCCTCCTCCCCCCACCCATGTTTGAGACAGGCCTTCTACTTCTCTCACTCATTAAAATATTCACCCTACTTGTCAGTGTAATTATTTCTCTAACTGTACTCACCATTCTTTGTGGTGGGCTTCATATCATATGGGCCAGTTCTTTCTCATCTCTATTGTCTCTGGGAGTCATTACAATAGCATATTTATTTTTCTTAAAAAATGTAGATGAGTGAGACTGATCTGTGTGTCTCTCTTTTCCTCTGACTTATTTCACTCAACATAATAGTATAGGAAAATTTCATGACTTCATCTCTCCTAACGGTTGCATAATATTCCATTGTGTCTATGAACCACAGTTTCTTTAGCTATTCATCTGTTGAAGGACATCTTGGTTGTTTCCAGAGTTTGGCTATTGTAGTTCTGCTATGAATATAGGTGTGAGGAAGGCAATTTTGTACTGCGTTTTTTAATTCCTAGCGTATATCCCTAGGAGTGTTTTAGCTGGATCATACTGGAGCTCAATTTCCAGTTTTCTTTTTTTTTTTTTTTTTTTTTTAGGAATCTATGTATTGTTTTCCATAAAGTCTGGACTAGACGGCATTCCCACTGGCAGTAAATGAGAGTTCCTTTCTCCCCATATTCCTTCCATCACTAAATGTTCTTTTCCTTTTTGATGTGTGCTGGTCTCTATGGTGTGAGATCTTACCTCATTATTAGTTTCATTTGCATCTTCATGATGATAAGTGATGTGAGCATAGGTTCCATGTGCCTTTTGACTATATGTAATTCTTCTTAGAGAAATTGTCTGTTCATGTCTTCTCCTCATTTTTTGATGGAATTAGATGTTTTTTTTTAATTCTGTCTGTACCTTGTATATCTTAGCCCCTTATCTGATGGGTATTGAGTGAATAGCTTCCCCCATTCTGTGGATGGTGTTTGTATCCTAGGCATTATTTCCTTTGAGGTGCAGAAACTTCTCAGCTTAATATAGTCCCATCGATTTATCTCTGCTTTTACTTGTTTGGAGAGTGCTGTTTCCTACTTTAAGAAGCCTTTAGTCTCAATATTATGAAGTGTTTTACATACATGTTGTTTTATATATACCTTGTTGTTTGGGTCTGATAAAAAGGTCTTTAATCCATTTGGATTTGATATTGATGAATGGTATTAGGTGGAGGTTTGAGTTCACTTTTATTGCATGTGGCTGACCAGTTGTGCCAACACCACTTTTTGAAGAGGCTTTCCTTGCTCCTTTTTGCATATCTTGTCCCTTCATGAAAAGCTAATTGATTGTATATCTGGGGAACTTTCTCTGAACACTCAAGTCTATTCTACTGATATGAGGGTCTGTCTTTATTCCATTACCATGCTGATTTAATGACTATAGCTTTGAAATATAATTTAAAGTTGTGAAAAGTGATGCCTCACATATTTCCTTTGACAAGGGTTGCTATAACTACTTGTGGGTATTAGTGTTCCAAATGAATTTTAGGAATGTTTGATCCACTTCTTTGAAGAATGTCATAGGTATCTTTAGAAAGATTGCATTAAATCTGTGCAATGCTTTGGGTGGTATTGACATTTTAGAGATGTAATACTAATAGTCCATGAGCAGGGTATGTGCCTTATTTTCATTTGTCCACTTTAATTTCTTGAAGCAGTGCTTTGTAGCATTGTTTGTATAGGTACTTCACCTCTGGTTAAGTTGACTCCAAGGTATTTGAGTTTGTATGACACCAATCTGAATGGGATTATTTTATTAATGACCATTTTTTCACTATCATTATTGGTTACAATAAGGCCTTTGATTTGCTATATTAATTTACTGTTTCTAGAAGTTTTTTGGCAGTGTCTGTATGATTTTCTAAATATAGTATCATATCACCTGCAAATAGAGCATGATTTCTTCCTTTCCTATTTGATTCCCTTGATATCTTTTTCTTGCCTAATCACTATGGCAAGAACTACCAGAACTGTGTAAAATAGGATTGGAAAGAGAGAGCAACCTTGTCTTGTACCAGAGTTTAAAGGAAAGTCTTTTAGTATATCTCTATTTTGAATAAAATTTGCATTTGGCTTGTGGTAGATGGACTTGACTATATTGAGAAAAGTTCCTTCCATTCCCAATTGTTGAGAGTTTTTTCTTTTTTATCAAGAATGTGTGTTAAGGGGCCCGGGAGATAGCATGGAGGTAAGGC
>PVKC010005281.1:0-33559 GCA_004027635.1 Crocidura indochinensis | reverse complement strand
AAAAATCCCTTTATACGATGTGTCTATTCAAAGATGTTTAGAGAGGATCTGTGGTGTTTTACAACACCAATAACAAGTTCTTTGACACATAACCTACCAGTTAATTGTACTAAATTTCGGTTCAGTGCTGGAACTATTAAAATTAGTAACAAGTCCACAGGTTTTATGACTCAGTTCCACAAAATGCCAGCTCCTCAGACACTAGTCACAATCCCCCCACAATTTATTCACACTCTTCTCTCTTCAATGAATAATCTGTAGAATCACTCCAAAATATGTAAATACAACAGTTCACTTTTTATTATTGGCTGATGTTTTGTAAAGAAGACCTATCTAAAGTACAGCTTCTTAGTGCTTGCTAGCATTCAGCTAACCTGCACTTGATTCCCGAGCATTCTACATGGTTCCTCACTTCCCTACAAGAGTAATTTTTGAGCTCAGAGCCAGGAGTAACCCCTACTATTTGTCTCCCCCCACATATAAAACAATAATATCAAAACCCTCAGGATCAGCCAATGGAAGAGGTGCTTCAGGTAATATATGGGCCAAGAGGTACGAAACCAATACTTTCTATGGGCATATCATTCACTTCACAGAGCAAGGTGTTAAATATGTATATTTTAAAAACCTGTCATTAAATGGTTTGTGTGTGACTCTTCCATTTGCATATAGCTGACTGGTTGCATCATTAGTTTTAGCATATCAATTACAGTTTCCTAGATTTACACTCTTACCCATTCTTGATAAAACAAAAAACTCACAGAAATATGGGATTGAAAGGAACCTTTCTCAGAATAGTTAAGGCCATCTACCACAAGCCAATGGCAAATACAATCCTCAAAGGAGAAAAAAATAAAAGCTTTCCTCTAAATTATGGTATAAGACAAGGCTGTCTTCTCTAACCCCTACTTTTCAACATAGTACTGGAAGTACTTGCTATAATTATTAGGCAAGAAAAAGATATCAAGGGAATCCAGATAGGAAAGGAAGAAGTCAAGATTGTAGATGACATGATACTATATTAAGAAAACCCTAAAGATTCTACCATAAACCTTCTAGAAACAATACATTCATATAGCAAGGTGGCAGGCTACAAAATTAACACACAAAGTCAATGGCCTTTCTATACCCCAATAATAATAGGGAAGAAATGGACATTGAGAAAACAACCCCATTCAAATTAGTGTCACATAAACTTAAATATCGTGAAATCAACTTGACTAAAGACCTGAAGGACCTATACAAATAAAACTATAAAACCCTACACCAATAAATAAGAGAGGACACTCAGAAATGGAAACACATACCTTGCTCATTAATTGGCAGGATTAACATAATTAAAATGGCAATACTCCCCAAAGCATTATACAGTTTCAATGTGATCCCTCTAAAGATACCCATGACATTCTTCAATGAAGACGATCAAACACTTCTGAAATTCATTTAGAACAATAAACACCCTCAAATAGCTAAAGAAATCCTTGGGAAAAGGAACATGGAAGGCATTACTTTCTCCAATTGTAAACTATATTACGAAGCAATAGTTATCAAAACATTATGGCAATGGAATAAAGACAGAAACCTCAGATCAGTAGAATAGGCTTGAGTACTCAGATAATGTTCCCCAGACATGCAATCACCTAGTTTTTAATAAAGGAGCAAGAAATCCTAAATGGAGAAAGAAAAGCCTCTTCAACAAGTGGTGTTGGCACAACTTGTTAGCCACTTTCAAGAAAGCAAACTCAGACCCCCAGATAACACCATGTACGAAGGTAAAATCCAAATGGATTAAAAACTTTGATATCAGACCTGAAACCATGAAGTATATAGAAGAATATGTAGGTAAAACACTTCATATAATTGAGACTAAACGAATCTTTAAGAGGAAACAGCCACCTCCAAACAAATGGAAGCAGAGATAAACATATGGGAATATATAAACCTGAGAAACTTCTGCATCGCAACAGAAATAGTGTTCAGGATACAAGAGCCACCCATTGAGTGGAAGAAACTATTCTTCCAATACCCATCAGATAAGGGGCTAATATCCAAAATTTACAAGGCACTGATGGAAATTTACTAGAAAAAAAATCTAATCCCATCAAAAAGTGGGAAGATGAATGAACAGACACTTTGACAAAGAACAAATGCAAATGGTCAAAAGGCACATGAAAAAATGCTCCACATCACTAATCATCAGGGAGATGCAAATCAAAACAACTATGAGGTACCAACTCACACCATAGAGATTGGTGCACACCACAAATAATGAGAACAAGCAGTGCTGGCTGGGATGTGGAGAGAAAGAAGCTCTTATTCACTGCTGGTGGGAATGCCACCTAGTCCAGCCTTTATGGAAAGCAATACGGAGATTCCCTCCAAAACCTGGAAATTGAGCTCCCATACAATCCAGCTATACCACTCCTAGGAATATACCATAGGAACACAAAAATACAATACAAAAATCCCTTCCTCATACCTATATTCATTCCAGCGCTATTTGCAATAGCCAAACTCTGGAAACAACAAAGATGCCCTTTAACAGATGAATCTGTGAAATATATACACAGTGGAATACAATGCAACCGTCAGGAGAGATGAAGTAATGAAATTTTCCTATACATGGATGTACATGGAATTTATGCTCAGTGAAATAAGTCAGAGGGAAAGATATAGACACAGAATGGTCTCATTCGTCTATGGCTTTATAAAAAAAAATAAAAGACATTTTTGTAATAATCCTCAAAGACAAAGACATGAGATGGAAGGTCCAGCTCATGACATGAAGCTCACCACAAAAGTGTGGTGAGTGCATTTAGCGAAATAACTACATTGAGAACTATCCTAACTATGTGAATGAAAGAGGGAAGTAGAAAGCCTGTCTAGAGTACATGCAGGGATGGGGTGGGGAGGAGGGAGATTTGGGACATTGGTGATGGGAATGTTGCACTAATGAAGGGTATGTTCTTTACATGACTGAAACCCAACAACAATCATTTTGTAATTAAGGTGTTTAAATAAAGATATTAAAAATTATATCATATAATAAACAATAATACTCTGATGTGTCAATATTCAAAATTAAATATGCATTTGAAAGTCAAGTAGATCTCGTTTCATTCTTAGATTTGTCTCTTACAAGTTCATTACTTCACCACTAATGCACAATTATTTATTTCATAGTACTTTGTAGTCCTCCTTTGAAGGAAGAAAGTGTGTCTTATCCATCTTTAGACCTCAAACTTCAATGCATTAAATTTGAGGTTTTCTTCTTATTTCCTCTTTTCCTTTGTTATGTTAATGATGTGATCATGAGGTAATCACACACATACATACAAACACACAAACACACTTTGTTGTGGTGTTGCACAACTAGTTTTGGTGCTCACTGAAGATTGTGCACCTGATGTGTGTTAGCTGGAGTGTTTGGACTTACTTATTTTCCAAGCATTATATGGCTAATTATAACATTCAAGAGATCACACTCCTGAACCTGGTGGGAATACATCTTGCTTTACTTGAAGGCCTCTTCAGCAGCTACATCTTTTACTTGTTGTGCTTGTACAGTCCTGGGTGTACTGCTATAAGACATCACTTACAGTGTTCTAATGAATAGACATCAGAAATGCCAAGAAAACACTTATGCATTCATGTGGCACCAAAGATTAGACTCACATTCTCACATTTATGGGCAGGCATTTTGACCACTAAAGTATCACTCTGTTTCCTCAATAAAGCCGATTAAGTTCCTTGTGAAAAACAAAGATATTTATTTGCATACTGCATCTAATATAAAAGAATTTTAATACTCTAAAATATTAATAATGACCAATGGATACCAACCTTAAACTTGATATCAGTTATAAAGCTACAGGTGGAGTTGAGGTTGGAGTGATGTGCTGAATGGAATGTGTGGACAGTGGCAGAGACATATTAAAATTTTGTGGAGTAGATGGTGACCCTAAAGCATAAAATATAAAAAAGAATCTTGAAGTCTTTGCTACATCTGTAAAATATTCCCTAGCAGTTGGGGCATTTTATTTTATATTTTTGATATATATCACAAAGATTGTGGTACTATCTAGTAGAAAAATTGTGTCTTAGTTTTTTCTAATGTGCCACTAATGTGTCTTTTAATATATTTAGATTTTGCTTTATAGTACCTGGCTCATTTTATTTAATAAATGTATGGGTGAAGTTTAATATTTTTTCAGAGTGATAATGATATAGATAGAGCACTTTGTAGATGGCCCTTCCAAGCTTGATTCCTATTATCCTGTATGATTCCAGGAGTAAGTCCTGAGTGCAGAGCTAAGAATAATCCCTAAGCATCTCTAGATGTTCCCTTAACATCCCATACAAAATAAGAAAAGCAAGACAGGAGATTTCTTACTATTTCATTTTTACGGAATTGAAAGACTATATATTCAAATTAATTAAATCGAAAAATATGTTTTATTAGTTCCTGAAACTATATTGAATATAGTTTAAAATATATCTAAGTATATTAAGCTACATTCGGTTTTAAATACATATTATTTAAACTATTATAATTTGCAAAGTTCTTCATAGTTAGGTTTCAGCCATACAATGAATCAAGAACAATTCTATCACAGTGTCAATCTTTCTAATTCAGTGCTCGCAAGAGCATCCAATGCTACCACCTCTTTCCCCAGCCTTGCAACATAACAGCCCATTTTAGGTTTGATTGTAAAATGTTAGGTCTCGTGATTTCATTCTTCTTGAGCTTGGCTTGAATATTTAACTTGTCCTGTTTTTTTTTTGTTTGTTTGTTTTTTGTTTTTTGTTTTTGGGTCACACCCGGCAGTGCTCAGGGGTTACTCCTGGCTCCATGCTCAGAAATTGCTCCTGGCAGGCACGGGGGACCATATGGGGCACCAGGATTCGAACCGATGACCTTTTGCATGAAAGGCAAATGCCTTACCTCCATGCTATCTCCCAGGCCCCTAACTTGTCCTGTTTTAACACCACCAGTGCATCTAAAACTACTTGGCTTTTTGATGTACAGTTTAGCAATCCAAGAATTGTTATTTATTAGACGCTTGACTTTCTATGAATTACTATACTTCTTTGGTCTTACTTATGAAATATTAAGAATCTGTCCCACATAAGTATGTCTTGTTGGACATACTTAAAATTCTTGATTTTATTTATGGCACAATTTTAACGGTTAATAAAATACCTGATGATCATTGAACCAAGATTCTGAAGTTTAAGAATGTGAAAAGAAGAAGTAAAGTTTTAAATGAGTATACACTGTTGGAAGTAAAATTATTAGTCAATTGTTTAATATATTTGTCTCATTTAATTCAGTTATCCACTGATTAATCCTATTAGGCAGGTGTTATTGTCTTAATTTATCAAACAAGAGAATGGAAACTTCAAGTGTTAAGACACATACATAGTTAATGTTACATATTACCCAAATTTGCTCTTTTTCAGTTACTAAGCATCAAATTCTATTTCCTTAGCATGTACTTTGTTCCAAGATGTGTTGTTTATTGAAACAAATCTGTCTTTCTTTCCTACTTATAAACTTGTTTCTTCTTATGTAAATGTCTGGGTTTATTTTACTCTGAATCTTGTATGTGCTTGATATAAGGATGATAAATATGGCCCATTAATTTTAACTTTCAAGCTATAGATGCTATTGATTTTACAAATAGCAGGTATAGTAAAGAGGGATGTGTTTATATATTTAATATGGAGTATTTTATCTAACTTTAAAATATATATTCTTTTATATGTATTTGTAAGAAGAAGGCCAATCATATTAAATTCCATGATATCTTTTTTAAAAGATATAAACTATAGCAGAGATTTACAAATACTTTTCTCATTAAGTCACACATGGATTTACTCTATGCATAGGCAAGATACACAGCTCTATGATAGAATATCAAGCATGGTTAAAAGAAGTAATTCAGTATTTTCATAGGATATTAATATGTATGGATTTTAGAACCATGAGTGCTATTATCATTAATTGCCTGGCAAAAGATTTGCAAAAAGGACAAAGAATTTCCACAAATATATCAATATTACCGTTTAAAAAGATTTGAAAGCAGAATAAACAGACCTATTGTCTTTGAGATACATGATGTCTGTTACAGCACTGAAAATATCTAATATTTTATAAAAAATAATGAAGAATTGAGACTAGATTCAATTAATTTTTCATTATCCTCATTAACATATAAATTCATGCTTTATATTTTAATTAATTTATAGGTAAAGCAAATAAATATTTTATAAACATAATAAGATGAATCTATGTATAAGAATACATGAGCATTTGGTGTTTACAGCAGTGTTTGCGCATTAATTCTGGAAGCTTTAATTCAACTTAAAATTATTACATATAGAACACAGCAGCAAGGAGGAAAGCACAAAAGTCTAAAACATATGACAGTCTAAAACATGACAGCACTGAAAGGACCCCTCAGCACCACTACAAATGATCCCTAACCAACACCAAGATTACTAATGTTCTTCATGCTTAAAGTTGAGAATAACATTCAGTGAAGCTAACAAATAGCAACAATAGGAAATGGAATTTTGGAGAACATGAAAATAAAAATAATTATTAAGTTTCTATTTAATGCAACATGGATAAAAGTAGAGTTAAAAAATCCTTAAGCTTGTGCTTATTTTTTGTTTATTATTCAGTGGGAGTCCCCAGTGACTTATAAGTGGGGAGGAGATAGACAGCAGCCCTGAGAAGAAAGTTTGCCACTTTGTCTTTATTTACCTCTGTCTCTGATATCCTCAGTAGGTATATCTAGGGCTTGAGTTATGACTTTCTTAAAATAATAATTATAATAGTGATTTTTGTATAAACATTATTATTACAAAAATATTCATAGTTCTGTTTCAGACATCAAATGAAAATCACCCTTCACCAATGTAACTTTTCCCCACTACCAATATTTCCTATCTCCTTTCACCCCTACACCCTGCCTTTCTTTGAGCAGGGTATTCTATTTTTCTCTCTCTCACTATTATTTTCATGGTAGTGTTAATGCAGTTATTTCTCTAGCCATGCTCACCACTCTATATTATAAGCATCATAACATGGGCTGATCCTTTCAGCCCACATCTCTATGTTTCTGGGTATTATTAACAGGCTATTTTTCATTTTTCTTAAATACCACAGATGAGTGAAACTATTCTGTGTATATTTCTCTTCCTCTAATTCATTTCCTCAATAACATAGTCTCCATATCCAACCATGTATAGGCAAACTACGTGACTGCATTTTTCCAAACAGTTGCGTAGAATGCCATTGTATAAGTGTACCACAGTTTCTTTAGCCACGTTTTTGTTATAGGGTATGTGGGTTGGTTCCAGATTCTGGCTATTTCAAGCAGTACTGTAATGAACTTAGGCTCCAGAGGTCATTGTTGTATAGTGTTTCTCTGTGGTATGCTAGATCATATGGGAGCTCAATTTATGCTTTTTGAAGAACATCCATATTGTTTTCCAGAAAGGTTTAACTAGAAAGCTTTCCAACCAAGATTGAATGAGAGTTCTTTCATTACCACATCCACACCAACACTAATTGTTCTTTTTATTTTGCATGTGGATGACAATTGTCCCAATATCACTTATTTAAGCAGATTTCCTTACTGTGCTTTTTATTTCTTGCCCATTTATCAAAGATTAATTGACTTGCCTTTCCTGCAAAGAGCAAAGTCCACAGAAAACCAGCCTCCAGGCAACAAAAACTGCAACTCAGGTGAATAGAACCTGACTGGGAAGCCAGAGAGGTGGGGATACAAAGGAGCTGTGCCATTTTACTCTGTTCTGTTCTGTGTCTGTGAACTATTATTAGTCAATGAATACCAGTATCAACTCAAAAAGTAGTGCTCGCTTCGGCAGCACATATACTAAAATTGGAATGATACAGAGATTAGCATGGTCCCTGCACAAGAATGACATGCAAATTCGTGAAGTGTTCTATATTAAAAAAAAAAAGTATTACACTACAATTGCAGCAATAGGGAAACAACCCAGGCCTCCACCATATTTAGAAAACTAAGATGGTAATTCTGATGACCCCAAAAGTAACCATCACCTATTTAGTCTCTCAGATAAGGATTAAAGAGAAGTATGGAGGATATTCATAGAACTCAAAGAAATCGTGGAGTGAACTGAAAATGTCACAAATAAGAATAAAGATGATATGAGTGTAGATATGAGAAAAAATTTAAAGTGGCATAACAGGACTTAAAAACTTGGTAGGTGAAATGAAAACCCCACTGGAAAGAATCTCTAACAGAGTAACAGTGACTGAAGACAGAATCAGTGAGTTGGAAGATGAGCTGCATAATATTTTCATACAACAAAAGAAGTTGGAAAAGAGCCATAAAACAAACAATCAGGCAGTGGGAAAAGTCCTCAAAGAATGTGAACAGATAAAAATAAAAGTCTTTGATACACTCAATGGAAAAACATAAGAACCTTTGGAATCCCAGAGACCCAGGAAGAAAAACCTTATGAAGTATCAGTAGTCAAGGATATCATTGCAGAGAAATTCCCAGAGTTAAGAGTAAATGCAACCAATTCCTGCATGGTCAAAGAGTATCAGACAAAAGAGATCCAAACAAAAGCACCCAAAAACATATCATAGACACAATGTCACAACACAGAGATGGGATGGAATACTGAAAGCAGCAGATGAAAAAGGAAAATTACATTTAAAGGAGCCCTACTAATATTTACAGTAGATTCATTACAAGAAATACATAAGGCCCAAAGGCAGTGATGGGATATAATGACAAAACTCAACAATATTAATGCATAGCCAAGAGAACTTCTCCTAAATAGATTTACATTCAGGTTTAAAGGACATATACACAGCTACACAGTATAATAGCAGCTCAGAAACTTTACACATTCAAAAGATGAACTGAAAGATCTACTTAAGACAAGACAGACCAACAGACACACCAAACTCCTACTAAAAGATGACATTAAATTCCATTATCTATCTCAATGTCAATAGACTAAATATACCAGTGAGGAGGTGCAGAATGGCAAAATTGATTGAAAAGCTGAATCCAGTGCTTGCTTCGGTAGCACATATACTAAAATTGGAATGATCAGAGAAGATTGGCAGTGCTCTAGTGCAAGAATGACACCCAAATTTGTGAAGCATTCCATATTTAAAAAAAATGCTGAATACAATATTTTTCTGCCTCCAAGAAACACAATTGAATAGTCAGAACAAACAAAGACTAAGAGTAAAAGGATAGAGGACAATGAATCAAATAAACAACTCCATTAAAGAGGCTGGAGTGCCATACTAATGTTAGACATCACAGACTTTAGACTTACAAAATTTACAAGTTACAGAAATAGACAATTCTTAATAATCAAGGGATATGTACAACAGGAAGAAATCACACTCCTAAATAAATTACACCCAATAAGTGACCAGAAAAATATTTACAAGTGCTGATAAATTTGAATAGCAGCAGAGTAATAGTGTAAGATGTAAACACTGCCTTGACTGGTCAACCAGTCTAAAACCTAACAAGAATTGAAAGATTATCATAAAACAGCAAGACCTTCCCAATTGTAGAAAAATTCTCTTAAGGTCAAAAGTAAGTTTTAACATCTGGTGACAAAGCAGACATAAAATAGTTACCCTAAAAATAGCCTACATTTGGAAAAAGTTGGTCACAGAATTTTTTTTACATTTATTTTACCTAATTCTCCATTCTTAGAAATGTCAAAGTAGCTTTTGCTTTGTAGCAGGACTTCAGTTTTGAAATGTATTTTCCCTTTGTCTGATATCAACATTAACTTCACTCAGCTACTCATTAACAAACAGATAATACATTCTTTAGGCTGAAGGATTTCTCAGGAGTAGATAGGCTGGAAATGGAGCTTTAGTGCAGTTCTATGGAGAAATAGGTAAATAAATAGATCCTTGACACATAATTACAAGAACTGGAGCAACAGGATCTTGGAAGTCATGGGATTTTTGTATTGTATTTTTGTGCTCCTAGGGTATCTCCCTAGGAATGGTATGAGAAGATACTGTACTTAAAAAATCCTAAAGACACATCAAACTTTAGAAGCAATGGATTTGCGTAAAATAAAAATCTATGACCTTTCTATATATAAATAATATAAGAGAAGAAAGTGATATTAAGAAAATTATTCCAGTTACTATTGTGCCTCATAAAATCAAGTACATTATAGTTAACAACTATAGAGGTCAACTTACATAAAGAAAATGAGAAACACTGCTTCAAGAAATAAAAGAAAACACAAGAAAATGGAGACATACCCTGCTCATGGATTGGTAGGTTTGACATCATTAAAATGGCACTACTTCTAAAAAGCATTCTTCAGATTTGATGCAATCCTTATAAAAATACTTATGACTTTTATCAAAAAAGTGAATAAAATATGCCTGAAATCTGTTTGGAACAATAAATGTTCATGAATAACTAAAACAATCTTTGCGGGGGAAAGACTGGAAAAATTACTTTTCCCAACTTTAAAGTGCATTATAAAGCAGTAGTCATTAAGATATTGAAGTAAAGAGAGACCTTCAGATAAATGGAATAGACTTGAATATTTTGAGACTGATCTCCAAGTATGTAATTAATTAATCTTTGATAAGGGGGTAGAAATACAGAGTGGAGCAAGGAAAGCCACTTCAACAAGTGTTTTGAGAAAACTGGTCAGCTACATCTACAAAATCTACAAAAGTGAGATCAGACCTTTATTTAACACTGTGCACAAAGATCAAATTAAAATGATTAAAGACCTTGATATTAGATCTGAAACCATAAGATACATAAAGCAAAATGTAGGCAAGCAACTCCCTGACATTGAAGATAAATCATTCTAAAGGAAAAAAAAAAACTACTGGCTAAACAAATTGAAGCAAAGATAAACAGATGAGGCTAAATTCACTAAGAAACTTCTGCATCTCAAATAAAATGATGACTAGGATACAAAGAATTTTCACAGAATTGAACTATTTACTCAATACAAATATGATAAAAGGTAATATCTAATATATACAAAGCACTGGTAGAACTCAACAAGAAAAAATCTAAACCCACCCAAAATGAGAAGAAGAGAGGAACTGACATTTCATAAAAGAAGAAATAGAGAATGGGCACATCTTTGGTCGGAATACTGCTTAATACCTATTTTTCTGGAAATCCATATGGATATTACTTTTTAAAATCTAGAAATAAATATTTAAGGAAAACTAGCTTCCATATGATTCAGCAATACCACTCCTAGGGATATACTCTAGTGTAAAATAAGTCCCCATGTTTTGTGAGATCACTCCAAATGCTGTGTTTCCAACCCCAGGCAAACAGGTCTGAAGAATTAGGGTATCTGCAAAGAATTAATAAACCAAGCCAGTTAGGAGATAGTCACGGAGTCAATTTGCTTTTTGCCTTGTGGTTTCTCCACCTGAGGCCTCAGTCAAACTGCTCTTTGCTTATTCTCCCAGAACAAAATCCATCAGAATGGAGTAAAGTAGAGTGATCCAGCTGATCTTTTAAGTATCAAAATAATAGTTTTAAGGGAAAGAGAAAGATGGAGGAATGCCATTGTTTTGGATTAATAGCTGGATGTCATCTTACAACCTAGAAACTCAAAAACATAATACAGAAAAGCATTTTGATACCTATGTTCATTACAGTACTATTTATTATAACCAGAATCTGGAAATAGTTAAAGTGTCCTAGAAGAGATAAATGTTTCATCTATACAATGAAAGAATACCATGTAGCTATTAACAAAAATAAAGTCATAAAATTTCCTTATGCATGGACGGTTATATAGAGAATTATGCTGATGCAATGAATCACAGAGAGCGGGATAAACAGAATAATTTCACTCATCTGTGACATATAAGGGAAAAATGATAGTATAGTAATTAATATACAGAGACACTAGAGATGAGGATCATGCAAACCAGTCGAGGGTAGAAGGCTCCCCATAAGTAGTGGAGCAGTGCAGTTAGGGTAGAGGAGGGAATACTGAGACTATGATATTTGCAACTGATCACACTGGACAAAAAACTGGGTGCTAAACAGAGATAAATTAATAGACTTTGTCCCCTTCACTAACAATTTTGCAGACGATAATGTCAAAAAGAATAAAAAGGGTGAAGATAGAGAAATGGGAGAGAGAGAGAGACAGAGACAGAGACAGAGACAGAGACAAAGAGATAGAGATAGAGTAGGGTAAAATGCCTACCCCAGAGGCAAAGCAGGGGGAGTGTGGGCTGGAAACTTGGAACATTAGTGGTGGAAATGTGCACAGGTAGAGGGTAGAGTAGATTTTAAGACTGAAAATTAATCATGAACTTTGTAACTAGGCTCTTTAAACAAAGGAAGAAAGTGTCAGGTTGGAGAGATAGCATGGAGGTAAGGTGTTTGCCTTTCATGCAGAAGGACGGTGGTTCAAATCCCGGCATCCCATATGATCCCCTTTTCCATGCCAGGGGGGATTTCTGAACATAAAGTCAAGTAAAAGTCATTGTATCAATAGCAGACAAATTAGACTTAAGAATAAAATTTGTATCAGAAATAAAGACATGAAAATATTAGTGACACAAAGGGATTGTTTCTTCAATAAACTCTGTAAATATATATGTGCCTCCAAATGAAACAGATCAAAACCTGATGGTATTTAAAGAGAAAATATATAATTTAAAGATATCAATATATATTTAATAACTGACAGAAAATATTTATAAATATTGAATATATGAATGTCAGTTACATTTTACTTATTGACATTTCTGTAACACTTCTCTTCAAATGCACAGAAGACAAGTTTTTAAGCTCTCATGTAAGAATAACTTAATGTGGGTGCCGGGCGGTGGCGCTGGAGGTATGGTGCCTGTGCTAACCTAGGACAGACCGCGGTTCGATCCCCCGGTTCCCCATATGGTCCCCCGTGCCTGCCAGGAGCGACTTCTGAGCAAATAGCCAGGAGTAACCCCTGAGCATCACCAGGTGTGGCCCCAAAACCAAAAAAGAAAAAAAAAAGAATAACTTAGTATCATATCTGATGACAAAACTAAATCTAACCTCTTAAATATCAAATCATACTAAATAATATTCTCAGACTCTAGTGGAATTGAAGAAAAATGAGTAAAATCTTTTCAGATAATAATCCCAATAATTCCACAACTTTCTGCTCACCTCCTTGCAGCCCCTATTAGTTACGTTTTTACAAACCTCACATCTGGTGACTGAATGTAAAAACAAAGGGCTATTATAGAAAACTCTCATTGGTATAGTTCTTAATTTAAATTTTGATTTGAGATTGAACTTACTTTCACTGTTACATGGAAAAATTGTTTTTAGATTATACTAATTTATTCTATTTCTCCTTTATTTCTTGATTGCTTGGTGATTCCTTTCCAATTATGACCCTGAATGTCCAAGGTGCTACCCATATACTTGCTCAAAACACATAAGGTAAACATTGTAAATTTGCAGAAGAGTTTCTCTCTTGTCACACCATCCCTCCCTTCATTTTTTCCTTTACTTTTTTCTTTTATTTCTTGTAGTGTTTTTTTTTGTTTTGGTTTTGGTTTTGGTTTTGGTTTTGGTTTTTGGGTCACACCCAGCAGCACTCAGGGGATACTCCTGGCTCCATGCTCAGAAATCGCTCCTGGCAGGCTTGGGGGACCATATGGGATGCCAGGATTCTAACCACCAACTTTCTGCAAAGCAAACGCCTTACTTCCATGTTATCTCTCCGGCCCCTCCTTCCTTCTTTTGAATTGATATTTATAGCCTCCCAGTGGTCCTTGAACTACGGCCTTCAGGCCACATATTGTATTTGTTCCCATTTTGTTTCTTCATTTCAAAATAAGATATATGCAGTGTGAATAGGAATCTGTTCATAGTTTTTGTTTTTGCTATATTCCAGCCCTCCAGTGCTATGAGGTATAATCTGGATGGAGTCTTCCCAGCTTTTTTTTTTCCTTCTTCTTTCTTTCTTTTTTTCCAACAGAACCACAGAACTTGAATCATCTTGTTCACCCTCAGAAATCAAAAGGGAAAAATGGATAGTACCAGGAGCAACCTGAACATTGCGTGGAAATAAAGAAATGATCAGACTTAAACACAAACCCAAAGTTAAAGACACTAGAATTGATACCCAGTTGATACCCAACAAACTATATACAAAGGAAACCTTTTATACCAGCAGTCCACGGGGAAAAGAGGGAGGTATGGGATGCATGCTGGGAACATTTGTGGAGGGAGGACAACACTGGTGGTGGGAATGAGCCTAATTCAGGGGTGGCGAACAAGTTCGACACAAAGAGCCAAAATTTTAAACTGTGAGAGTCAGAGAGCCACACCACGCAGTGACCTGCCAAAACAGACAGACACTCACACAAAAGCATATAATTTTAACAATAACATATGAAACACATATTGCATTTTGCCATTTTGAGTGAGGGTACAAATCCTGCAGTGATGGTGAGGGTGTGCTGCGTCCTCCACACTAAGAACTCACTGCAAGATGTGACCCAACATGTGACACCCAGGTCCTCCCACTCGCTTGCCCCGGGCAGTTGTTTCCGAGGGATGGGAGATGGGATGACGCAGCCTGGGGACGGGACTTAGCACTCAGATATCTCTCCTCAGAGGTCCCTCCTCAGAAGCAGCATGACAAAATCCAAAGTGGGCAAAGAGCCACAGTATACAAAATCATGATAAGGGGCAAAGAACCTCATTCATTTTGGCCTGGAGCCGCATGCGACTGGAGAGCCCTGTGTTCACCACCCTTGCCCTAATTCATTGTCACTATGTACATTAAATATTACTGTGAAAGACTTATAATTCACTTTGATCACAATAAAAATTATTAAAATAAAAAATGGAATATATAGCTTACTTATTATTAGTTTTTTATTGTTGTTTTATGTTCTCTTACTACTTAGATTTTAGTTTCCCTAATTTTGTATTCACCTTTATTAAATTAAGACCTGTGGATTTTAACACATCTATCCAAGATCAGAAATATTTTATCAAAAATAAAATTTTAGTCCACCATATGCTAAAGTTAGTTTTCTTTCCCACACAATTATTGTCTTCCTAAGTTTCATATGTACATAGACTAAACCTTAATTGACTATAACATTCTAGAAATATTGTGGGCAGTAAATGATTGATTGAAAGAATAGATTCGATTCAGTAAAAATAAGACTTGATGCTTTTCTTGATTCTCTGCTCAGAGTTCTCATGACCACTTTTCTTTTTTCTCTTTGTTTTTATTACTTTCTTGCAAAATTAATTAGAATCAAATATTCTCAGAGAAATAACTGCACTGAAATTTTCATAAAATGCGAATGCATGAGGGAAGTAGAAAACCTGTCTTGAGTACAGGTAGGGGGGTGTGTGGGTGAGGAGGAGGGAGATTTAGATATTGGTGGTGGGAATGTTGAAATGTTGCACTGGTGAAGGGGGGTGTTATCTACATGACTGAAACCGAACTACAATCATATTTGTAATCAAGGTGTTTAAATAAAAATATTAATTTAAAAATTACTATATGCCATTTTACAGATGGTATTCTTTTCTTTTATAATGAGTTTTATATAATAAATAAAGGGATTTAAAAATAAGACATGGAACAAAGTTCATAATACTTTAATAATAAAAAGAATTCAAATTGAAATTTGATACAAAAACTTACTTTCTACAATTTTTAACTTCCTGAAATAAATATCCCTTCTTTTATTCATGTAAAAAAATTCTCAATGTTTGTCAAATTTTTAATGGTTTCACTAGTTCAGAGTTCCTACCTTATAATTTTACAAATTTCTTAGAAAGTAAGGAATAAGAAAGAGTTCCTACCTAAGAACTTCACAAAGTTCTTCAAAATACCATAGAACTTTACAAAAATGATAAATAACTTCCTTTAATATTAATCAATAGAACTCTGAAACAGATGGTGCAGACAATGAGCAAATAAAAAACCAAATGACAATATTATTTTATTCTAAGAAAATGCATTTCAGATAATCAGCCTAGTAACTTTCTTCTCCATTTCAATGTAGATGATAACTTCTTTACCTATAACTTAAATTGGTTTCCTTGTGTTTGAGAATTTTCAGTGGTTGATTTATTTTTAGAGAATAACTTCGGTATTAGTAGTTTTATCCCTAGCATTCTCAAAATATAAGAATGAGTGTTTGTTCTAAAACCCTATTAACATTTATTATCATTTACAATTTTTGTTAAAATGGTGGTCCCTTTTCTACCCTAATATCACTTCCCAGTTATTTGTGATAAGCTTCCTACCATGGACTAGTTCTCTTGACACCTCATCTCTATTGTCTTTGACTAATATTACCATACTATCTTTTATTATTATTATTATTATCATCATCATTATTATTATTATTATTTGGGGCCACACCTGATGACTTCTGACTCTGCACTCAGAAATCACTCCTGGCTTGGGGGAACATATGGAGTCCAGGGATCAAACCTGCATTTTCCTAGGTCCGGCACATGCAAGACAAAATGCCTTACTACTTTGCTACCACTTAGGTCCCACCATACTATCTTTATGTATATCTCACAATGAGTCTGATCATTGTGGGATATTATTCCATATCTAATCATCATCATCATGTGTTTTCCCCATCCCTCTGATTCATTTTGCTCAGCAAATAATTTCTGTATCATTTCATGTATAAGCAAATTTCACAACTTCATTTTTCCCCCTAACTACTGCAGAGAATTTCATGGTAGATGTACCACAGTTCCTTAATTAACTCATTGCTCTTGAGAACTTCATTGTTTCCATCCTGGGTATCAATCGTGAAAGTGATCACTCTAGATAAGAACCAGGTACTGAAAGGAGTTAAAGTGATATGTATAAAATCCTTCACTAAAAATATTGAAAATGACAGTATCTAAAAGAAGAAAGGAAGTGAAAAAAATACAGCTAGAAAGAAATGTCTGACATAGATGCAGGCAGGTGGAAAACCAGCTGAGAAAATGGAAATATTTGTTGCAGAATATATGCACTGGGTGTTGTACACTTTATGACCGAAAATCATGAAGAACTTTGCAATTGTGTATCTCATAGTAATTCAATTAAAGAATTTATTTCAAATAAAATACATTAATTGTTATCAGTGTTGTGAGCTATATTCTTTTTTTTGGGGTGGGGGTTTGGGCCACACCCGGTGACGCTCAGGGGTTACTCCTGGCTATGCACTCAGAGTAGCTCCTGGCTTGAGGGACCATATGAAAAACCGGGGGATCAAACCGCGGTCCGTCCTAGGCAAGCGCAGGCAAGGCAGGCACCTTACCTACAGCGCCACCGCCCGGCCCAGTGAACTACATTCTTTCTAGTATAATTTCTATTTCCCTTTTGATGCGTGATTTAGACCTTTTTCATATGCTAATTTGTCATTTGTGTATCTTTTTAGGTGAGAAGTAGAATTAAAGTCTCTGATTCATTTTAAATAAAAGACTAATTTGGGAAATGCCTTTCAATAAAACATTTATTCATGAATATTTATTTTAATATATTTTTATTCAAATGCAAATATTTTTATTCAAAATGAATCTCTATGTGTATAGATCCACTATAGGAAAGTAATTTTACATTATATTCTTTTTTTTCTTTTATTTAAACAACTTGATTACATACATGATTGTGTTTGGGTTTCAGTCATGTAAAGAACACCACCCATCACCAGTGCAACATTCCCATCACCAATGTCCCAAATCTCCATCCTCCCCACCCAACCCTTCCCTGTACTCTAGACAGGCTTTCTATTTCCCTCATACATTCTCATTATTAGGATAGTTCAAAATGTAGTTATTTCTCTAACTAAACTCATCCCTGTTTGTGGTGAGCTTCATGAGGTGAGCTGTAACTTCCAGCTCTTTTCTTTTTTGTGTCTGAAAATTATTATTGCAAGAATGTCTTTAATTTTTCTTAAAGCACATAGATGAGTGAGACCATTCTGTGTATTTCTCTCTCTCTCTGACTTAATTTACTCAGCATAATTGATTCCATGTACATCTATGTATAGGAAAATTATTTTCTATAGATACCATAAAATCTGTCATATAAATATGGAAACAATATTCAAAATTTGAATATTATTAATATAAATATCTGAGTTCAAAAAGTGGATAGCTATGTTTGTAATTTTATAAAGTAGCTTGAGTCTTGCAGTCTTTTTGACACTTAGATATCTTAGTAACTTTTCTAAGTGATATTCTGTATTGTGAAATTCAACTTCCATAGCAGGTAGATTATGTTAAAGCACTAAAAAGTCTCATTATTGTAAATTCTTTTTTTTTTTTTTTTGGAGTAACACCCGGCAACTCTCAGGGGTTACCTCTGGCTCTATGCTCAGAAATCACTCAGAACCCGACAGGTTCGGGGGACCAAATAGGATGTCGGGATTTGAACCACCATTCTTCTGCATGCAAAGCAAATGCCCTACCTCCATGGTATCTCATGGGCCCCACATTATTGTAAATTCTTAAATTAAAAAGGAAAAATTACATCTGTAAGAAATTCTACAATGCATGTGATTACCATTGTTATAATTTTAGATTCAATATAACACATATCAAAATAATGCAAGATTACTAAAAAAATTGAAGGCAAATCAAGAGTGATAGTTGGATTTACTACTTATGAACCATTAGTAAGATTATCATTTTATGGAAACATAATAGTAATCTCAATAGTCATCTCTAAGATTTCCACTAGGGTTTAAATATATTTTTATTTTATATATTATACCGAGTCTATAGATCATAATGTTTATTAACTCATCCATTCATTTTAAAATGAAGCCTTTCAAAATCAGTAATGAACTGCATGCTATTATATTTTATATCATAAATGAATATAAATTTAAATACATCGATACCTAAAAATTATATTAGTGGTTATGTGTCATCGTGCATATTTTATGTGATTCTGGCATATTCAAAACACTATACCAACAAGTAATATTGTGTGATTGAGTCTAACAAATTCTGAAACTTTGAACTACATTATTTTTAAATGAGATGGCATCTGATGAGAAAGGTAGTAAAAATTTTTCTGAATAATATTTGGTTGCCTAGCAAACCTGATATATTTGGGGAATCAAACAGTGAAAAAGAAGTCACAAAGGCTAATTATGTGTACAAAAACATCTGTTTTAGCTTATGTTTGACAGTATAGCAAGTGAAACTAGGCCAACAATACTTGTAGAAAAGCTTCACTTTTAATAGCAAGATGGAAGCATATAATCTATGAAATAAGTAGGTATTTATTTCTCTAGATAAATTTGCATCATATAGAATCAAAATACAAAAATCATCTAACATTTAAATATTTTGTATTGTTATTGTGACTAAATTAGTGCAATGCTTAAAACTTTCACTAGTGTTTGTAATATAACTAGACTATCTTCTCTACTAATACAATAAAGGCTCTTATTTCTATGACATCTTAAGTCTTGGAAGTAAGTTGAAAAGAAATATTATACCAATAAATTAATAGAGCAAGTTTTTCCAAGAAATATTTGAAAAAATATAAAACATTAAACAAAACTGAATTAAATCAAAACTACAAAATGAGATGCCCAAAAATGTATTCATTGTGTCTGCATTCATCCAGCTCCATAGACACACTCTATCCTAAGAAATGTAAAGCAAAATTTAAATGTAAATCAAATTGCGAAAAATTATGGGTATACCAGCCACACAGCTGAAAGCTAACAATCTTGGGAAGAGAGCAGGCCAAGTCTCCACCCTGCCGAAGGCACACCTGCTTCACCTGTCACTCACAATCACTGCTTCACCAAAGAGCCTGTTCACAATCTAGCCAAAACTTCAAGTCTGCTGGGATTTGGGCTTACATCACAAGAACCTTTTATGGAGTGAGTGATGGTACCATTACTCCTTCTTCTTGTAATTTTGGAAGCCCTGGCAGTTGAAACCATGCCCTCAAACACAGTCCCAATGTCTGCATAGTCTCACTCTGTTCTTGAACGAGATGTAAAATCAAGTCATGAAAATTATGGGTTACACTGAACATGCAGCTGAAAGCTGGCAATCTTGGGACAAAGGGCAGATCAAGCCCTAACCCTACTGTAGCTACATTTGCTACAACCATTTACCCACAATCACCACTTTGCCAGAGGCCCCGCTTCATCACTTCTCTGTGGTTCTCTATAGAGACTCTGAATGTATTGTTATTTGAGCTGATATAACCAGAATTATTCTAAAGTGAATGAAGTCACCCCATATTTTTATACCTCTGGAAACCCTGTCAGCTGAAAACATGCCCCACAAAAGCTGTAATATCATCCCTCATGCTTGGCCACAAATGTGACTTCTATTTTAGTTCAATACTGTTATCCCCTTAGGATCAACCTATCTAAATACCAATATGTATCTTAGAAACCTATTGTTTAGAAACAAAAGAAATAACAGAACAATCAAATAGCAACAAGTACTTACTAAATAAACCCTTTGACAATGACTTAATAACCTCATTACAAGATACAATAATTTTCACAAATTATGTGGCTGCATACTTTTCTTTTTTCCTTCTTATCTTCCTTTTCTTTTTTAATAATTTCGCTCCGACTTAGATGGATACAAATGTACCAACTATGTCAACTATGTGATACTTGGCTCATAAAGTAAATTATATTTTAAAAAGTTATTAAAATTAAACATTTTAAATATTTAGCCCATTCTACTTCTTTCATTCTTTAACATTGTCATACTAGTTGTTAATGTAGTTATGTCCCTAACAGCATTCACCACTTTTTCTCAAAAACAGGCAGGGGTGGGAGAATAAGGGTGTGGCATTGTTGATGGGAATGTTGCAGTAGTGAAGGGGGGTATTCTTTTTATGACTGAAACTCAACTACAATCATGCTTGTAATCATGGTGCTTAAATATTTTATTAAAGTTAATAAAAATAAATAAATATTTAGCCCAATGGTACCAAAAGTTACCAAATTGTGGCCTGAGCAAATAGCAAAGTTAATAGGGTATTTATCTTGCATATGGTCAACCTATGTTTTGCCCAGCACCATATATAGTCCTGAAACCCACCCAGAAATAATCCCAGAAATAGAAAAATGCTCAAATATATTAAAAATAACCTGATT
Source organism: Crocidura indochinensis (assembly GCA_004027635.1). Taxonomy (NCBI): domain Eukaryota; kingdom Metazoa; phylum Chordata; class Mammalia; order Eulipotyphla; family Soricidae; genus Crocidura; species Crocidura indochinensis. The sequence continues at coordinate 12,369 of PVKC010005281.1, read as the reverse complement.
TTACCTCTAATAATTTGTTAAAATGGGATTAACTATAAATCATATACATTCCCAAATAATGCTATCAAATATAATTTAGGCTTGTTTGAGTGACAAATGTTCAATGTAAATCCTTTCTTTAACTAGGCAGTTTTTTGGATTTGATTCTGTTCAATTCTGAAATTTTACCTCAGTCTAATATCTCAAGGGCACCATCATTAAAATAATTTATTAATGTAATAATATAAATGGGTTCTTCATCATCATAAGCTTGTCTCTGAGGAAAAATTTGATTGAAACCTTTGATGTTTTTAATCAAAAGGTCTTTTTGATCCTGATTTATTATATCAATCTTGCATAATATTACAGAGTAAATATTCTATCATATTAAAATTGCTCTTTTGCATTCTTGATGGTCATCAAATAATGTTTTCACAATATTTATAGTCTGTAATATAAATAAAATCAAACTACTAGCCTCTGTTATAAATAAAAGCTGGTTCTCTACATTGTAGGTATTTATGAGCTAACTTTATTTCTAGACTTGAGGAAACAAAAGTTACATAATCACTTAAAGTTATTATTAATAGGTTCTGGGATTGGATATGGAAAAATAAGGATAAATAAAGCCTAAATCACTGAGAGTATTGGAGTATTCTTTTTTTTTTTTTGGTTTTTGGGCCACACCCGGTGACACTCAGGGGTTACTCCTGGCTATTCGCTCAGAAGTCGCTCCTGGCAGGCACCATATGGGGGACCATATGGGGAACAGGGAGATTGAACCGAGGTCCGTCCTAGGTTAGCGCAGGCACCTTGCCTCCAGCGCCACCGCCCAGTCCCTGGAGTATTCTTGATATAATAATTATCTTTGATACTAATGTTGATTTGAATCACTTTAAAAACATTAAGCAGAGTTGTGGCTCTGACAAACATTGGGATGTTCTTGTAATTTTGTCTTGTTCTCTATAATGTTTTCTCCTTGTCTTTATTCTCATAACTCATTTAATCCTAATTACTTTCCAAATGTTTCACCATTTTATATTGATTTCTGAGGTATGTGTCCTGGAAACTAGAATACAAAAAATGTTTGTGTTTTTAGCAGGCAAAGAGATAGTACAGCAGGTTTTATGCTTGTCTTGCATGTGGTCAATACATGTTCGATTCAGCACCCCATATGATCTCCCGAGCCCTACAGAAGTGATTCATAGCATAGAAACAGGAATAAATATGAGAACAGGAACATAAAAACATAATTCCTTTCTTATTCAGCAATGGTAGGTGGACATGCCAATTAGACATTTGCAGCCTTTATAACCCAAAGCTTTTTTTAAACTATTTTGGCATAGCAGTCTCTATTTTTGTTTGACCAAATTTCTGAAAATTAATGGAAGATACTTATTTTATTCTTCCTGGTGTATATTGCTATAATATAAAAATATTTTGGATACCAAAAATTATTAATACAGTGAATAGATAATAATGCTTAAGAGGCTAAGAAAACCTTAGATTTAAAGACACTCTTGAACAATGTGAATTACAATTGTGAAATTAACTTAATAAGCAGATTATTTTTAATTTTCCCTTATTTGCTATTCCTTTTTTACAAATGACGTCTAGACAAATAAGGTGATCAAGAATTATTTTAATAATAGTTTCTCTAGTATGTTTTATTACAACTTAGTAATATACAGCACAAAATATGTCAGTAAATTATGTTTGGTAAGCACTCAACAGCAGATATTAAAAAGCTCAGTGGAAAACAAATATTACAATGCGTTTGACTAGAATCAGCACTGCCAAATTCCCTCATTGTTCAGAGTTTAATCATGTTTCAGTCTGGGTGAAGATGTGCAACTTTTGCAAGAATTTTTAGTTTGCCAGGAGAGACACTCTTTAATATATTTATTTCAAAAACTAAACATTTCAGTTTATATTCTCAACATCTCAACAGACAAGCCTCTAGTTTGTTATAGAGTCTGCTTCAGGAAGATTTTATATACATAAAACACACACATGCACACATACACATATTCTTCATGGATTCTATTCTAGGTTAAAGAAATTCTAATGAATTCTTATATAACAATTACTATATATATTTTTAAGACTTTTATCTTTTACTGAATCTCACATGGTTTCATATATTATCAGGCAATCTGTAGAAAAGTTCAACTTATAAAAAAAGACTTTTCTGCGCCATTCATCTCTTCCATCTCTTTTCAGAAATCATTATCGAATACCTTCCAGGATCCTCTGTTTTCATCACTTATTTTGAGAGCAGTTTACCAAACCCAAAATCACTGATTTGGATCTACACAATTCTTGGTCATCGAGGTTGCGTATGCACTGAGAGATGTTTAGCAATGTTCCATGCAGTCTTCACTAGTTACTAGTAGTATCCACTAGTGTAGATATAATAATGTGCAACCAAATATTCATCCATAATTACTCCCGAATGTGGGAGTGGGAGAAAATAAATCTTTATCGAAGACAATTGTTCTTATGAAAAGATATGCTAATATGGATCAATCAGGAGAAATGTTGCAAAAGCACTGTAATTTATAATCCCAATGATAGTTGTATTTTTGTATACAGATTCATATACTCAGAGATATCCTGAAAATTTCATGATATGGGGCTCTTTCTACAGAAGCATTATTGCCACAGTTCTCAACTTTTATATTTTAATTCCAACAGCAGCATTAATACTTGGATCACTTATCTAAGGAAGATGCTATAAATATGTTTTATGGAAAACCAGTTTGTACTCTGAAGGAACAATCTCTCCAGGGACATTTTATAAATTCTTGACCAAAATGAAATATAAGTCTATATTAATAATTGGTACTACATAAGTAATACACTTTACTACTGACTAATAGAAAATACTATAAAATAATATACTTAATAATATAAATACATTTGTCATTTGTAATTTTAAAAATTATAAAATATTTTATGTTATGATAATATGCAGTATCAATTATTGGTATAAAATATCAATAATATAAAATAAAATCAGGATACATATGTGTGTAATAAATAGTCTATTCTTATATGATTTTTTGACATGAATATAATACATAAAAGTTAAAACCATGTAATTGCTTATGAATAACGGTACTGCTCAGTTCAGATGAAAAATAGTTAGGCTAGGATTTATGAATAATTCTGCTTTGTAAGACACAGATGTTACAAATATAGGTGTCAAATTTTGGATAAAATCACTTCATTCTGGTGAAATTTGTTCTATAAATTTTTGTGTTGCTTATTCCCATCTGAGTGTTTTCCAAGTTTTGTTTAGTGGTGTTTTTATTTGATGCCAAGTCAGTTTGATATATAGCTACTAGATTAAGGGTTATTTATTTGGTTTTGTATTTTATTTGGGATCATATGCAGTAATACACAGTGACTATATTATATCAGTGGTCAGGTTTGCTCCTAGCAAGAGTAAGTGACCACCTGTTGTAAGGGATCAAATCTATGCCTCCTTCACACAAAGTATGTGCATCAACTTGTTGAGCTCTCTCTTAGCCTAAAGATGACTTATTAACTGACATATTTTAGTTTTCCAGTAACTTTTACAGATCAATAGATTCTACTAAACTTTTCCAGCCTAATCCTTAAGAACAGCCTAAAGTTAATATGTTCTGAGAATCCTCCAACTCATGAAAAATTGTCATTTACGTATTCATATTTATCATTTCCAGATAAATAAACCTTATCTCTGAATCTCTGTGTTAAACTATTGCTCCAGATTTCAAATTCTCATGGACCTAAGAAAAGTCATTGATTTTTTAATTTTTTAATTTTTTTAGGTTGGAAGAATTCACTTTCAGTTTTTTATATATCAGAACTGAAGCTTGATATTTTTAACCGTTTCTGCTACTGTATCTGAGAATATTATGCACATATATTTTCCATACTCCAATAATATAACTTTTAAAATGTTATTATAACATAATTTTCAAAATGCCATCTCCCAAATACCAACACCTTAGAAATTCCCTCTTTATTCTTTACCTCAATAGGTCATTATGCTTTCCTGTGGACCCTAAAAATATAAAGTATTAAGCAAAGATATTAAAGTTGACCCTTGAACAGAGGAAGTTTTAGAAATTGCTACTAAAATGTAGTAAAGTTAATAAATAATACGAATTTAACTTATTGCTGACCCTTCAAAATGTTTGTGTTTCATAGCACAAAGACTGTACTCTTGAATAGAAAAAATATAAACATACTTATATAGCATAAATGTCAACTTTATTACAAAACATTGTGTAAGTATAAACATTTTTACATTTAATTTAGACCTATATTTAAACCACATTTTATATCAAATGTTCAGTGTATCTGACAGTACATAGCAACCCATCAATAAACATATTTTAATAGAAAATGTAATTAATTAATTAAAATTAAATTTTTATTTATATTTGACTCTTCATGTTGACAATTTACCACACTTTACAGAGAAAGTCTTATTTACCTTTTATCTATAATCATTTTATTTTATTTTATTTTATTTTGGTTGTTGGGCCACACCCAGTGTTGCACAGGGTTCACACCTCGCTATGTGCACAGAAACCACTTCTGGCTCAGGAGACCATATGGGACACTGTGGGATCCAACCAAAGTTCGTCCTAGAGAGGCCACATGCAAGGCGAATGCCCTACCACTGTGCTATCACTTCTGCCCTACATTCCTTTTAAGTAAAACTTTAATTTCTCTAGCTATGCTGAGCATTTGACTACCAATCATACACCCTAGATGATAGATATAATGATTAACAAAAAGAAGTTTTGATCACATCATAAATAGTTTAAGAAAGATTGTGGATTAGAAAGATAATTTAGTAGTCATTAGGGAACTGCGACAAATCCCAATTCTAGCTGAAACACCACAAATAGTTCCTAACTAAGCATGACAAAAATAATCCTTGAGCAGAGTAAGCCCTGAGAAGCATCAGGGGGATCCAAAAACAAAAATAAAAATTATTTTTGAAGTAACATTAGGTTTTATAATTTACAAAATAACATTTATGACATTTATTTTTTAACCTATATACATTCTCCTTAAGTGTAGCTAGACTTCTTTGTAATAAGGATAATATTTTAGGAAATATTTCTCCTGTAAAATACCAATGGAATAGCAAGAGAATATTAGATAATGAGTTGCCCTTCATAGTCATTAATGCTTAAATTTCACTACTTTATTTTCTTTAAAAAAGCAACATAAAGTTATTGTTATAAATTGCATCTAATGTTCAAAATTCTATTAAATATTTTATGTAAAGTAAGGAATCAACTCTGACATGATAATAAGTAGCCCTAAATTGAATGTCACTTTCTGCACATGTATGTATATCAGGAACATTATCTAGGAACATGAAAACCTGACAGGCTTTGTTATAAAACACAGTGGGTATATTCCTCAAGTACATATGTGCTTCTTCGTTAAACAGCTGTTTCACAAATAGAGATAGTACATTTTGTGAATCTGTCCAAGCCAAAAGTGTGTATTAATGGATGATTTAGATTCTAGGATAATTTTTTACTGTAGTATTTCATGTAATTGAATGTGAATATGAAAGGACAATTGGTAAATTGATGTTTCTCATTTAAACCAAGTATATAGTTTAGATTATATAATATTCTCTAGGAATATCTCAGAAATTAATTAATTAGATTGCTACTAATGGCAACTGAAAGCTAAAGTTGGAAGTTTTACAATTTTATTACTTTTATATTTAATATGTTTCTACATATTCTATTCCCGACCTTCATAATTCAGAATTCTGTCACTTATCTTTTATTAGCTAGTTAGCATAATTGATCATGTATGAAAGGTAAATAGATAATGGAGAAAACTTAATTTGAGCAATATTCATTATTACTGTTCAGAAATAGAGGGCCTCAGTATAAATGCCACAAAATTATAAAATCCTTAACAATGAGAAGACAAAATAATATACATATTAAAAATAGACTGCTTGTGAAAAAGACAAATAACACAAAAGCAAAAGTTTGATTTATATGCCTTTAGATATACTTGATTTATTTGAGTCACTGTAATAGGCAATACATAATATTAAGAGCATTTATTTTAACTGAACTCTGGCATACTTGTAATTGCAGTTAAATAAATCATTCCAAGTACACATCCTTTTCACATTTAGAGCCAGAACAACTTCCTTCCTTCCTTTCTTCCCTCCCTCCTTTCTTTCTTCTTTCTCTACTTTCCTTCCTTCCTCCTTCTCTCCTTCCTTTTCTTTCTCTATTTTTCTCTGTCTTTTTTTCTTCCTGTTTCTCTTTCACTATTTCTCTTTCTCTCATATTTAAATTAACTCTGAAGATGAATGATAGGAAAATAATATATATGAATGTTTAAATATAATTTTACCTGACATTTGAGTAAACTGATTCTTTTAAATGGCATGATTAGCTTTGAGAGATAAAAGTTCGTTGTAGAGAAACATGATTTTAATTTTAATAACTTCACCTTTATTTTAAAAGAGGGAGAATGATAAGCAATTTTGATTAGTTTAAGTTTTAGTTCTGTGGAGGTAAAACTATAAAGAAATAAAGTTTCTCTAAGTTCGTCATTCTAAAATTACTCCTTAATTACTTGTAGAAGAATAAGATTTTTTTACTAAGTTTTGATAATTAATCAAAACTTTTTTTAAAAAAAATTACAACCATGTATCTTATTATGCATTCTAGAGGCCCAGTTTTCACATGAAAAACCCTAAATATGATATTTTAATTCTATAAATAAGAAACACATAGTGCTGCAATAACGACAATTCTTGAAACACAAAACCAATTACCAAAGACTGGCGTGAGAATGAGAGGACGCCAATCTAGAAGTGACATGAAAAGAGTGGTTGAAGGCCATAGGTGCTTATGTAGTGGTTGAGTGTTATACTTTTCTATGTCAATACCACAAACTTCAATACTATTAGACTACCAAAACTATAATGAATAATAATGATAAATCTGACAAAGAATCTCTGATTTTCCAAAGAAGTTCATTGAAGATTAAAAAAAATGTAAAAAATTGGCAATAAAATTAAAAAACAATGTTGTCTCAGAAGCCAATAATTCACTCTTTCATCTTCTAAATTGAGTTCTAGTTGAATTCATCTTTTAAATTCAATAAAGCTAAGGAAGTGGCTCCAGGACACATGTCTTAGATGGACAAGATCTGATTGCATTTCCCAAAGTTTCATGGGTCCCTGAACACTCCCAGATACTATTTTAATTTTACTTTTGAGAGAAGTAAGTAGATATCTGCTTTGTAAGTTTAGCAATGCTGTTGACAGTAAGGGAACCATAAATGATAAAACTAGCAAAATTTAATATATATTTTATAAAAACTTACATGTAAAGAAGGGGCAGGGAGTTCTTTGGACACTGTTGGAGAGAAATGGGTACTCTGGTGATGAATGTAGTATTGGAATGTTGTATCCATAGAATGTATCTTTTAAATGCTGGTCTGTAAACCTAGGGACCTCAAATAAGAATTGGTAAAATAAATAAAATTAAATATGCATGTATATATATATATATATGCCCACATTGTTCTTTTACTTTTTTTTATTTTGAGCCACATCCTGTGACATTCAGGTGTTACTTCTGGCTATGTGCTCAGAAATCGCTCCTGGTTTGTTTTATTTTAATGAAACAGACTTATTAAATTAACCTCTCTAACTATAAAATTACTTGCCTTTATATACTACAGTAATATGCCATGTTAGATGGAATTGAAACACAAAAAGAAATTTTTATTCTGAGTACAATAATAGATTATGTTATTTTTTTTTTTTTGGTTTTTGGACCACACCCAGTGACAGTCAAGATTTACTCCTGGCTATGTGCTCAGAAATCACTCTGGCTTGGGGGACCACATGAGACCATCCTAGGTCAGCTGTATGCAAGGCAAATATCCTACCACTGCACCACTACTCCTGCCCCATAATACTGTCTTCATTTAAGATAAATTTGAGATAATAAACAAATATACAAAATCAGGACATTAAATACCTAACTTTTTCAACTTTGTAACTTTTTTGGGGGGGTTGTGATTGTTGTTTGTTTTAATAATATCTTTAAACAGCGTTATTCCAAACATGATTGTAGTTGGGTTTCTGTCATAAAAAGAACACCCCCCTTCACCAGTGCAACATTCCCATCACCAATGTCCCCATCTCCTCCCTCCCTCACCCCCGCCTATATTCGAGGCAGACTTTCTATATCCCTTACCCACTGACATTGTTACGATAATTCTCAGCATAGTTAGTTCTCTAACTTCACTCACCCCTCTTTGTGGTGAGCTTCATAACTTGAGCCGGTCCTTCTGGACTTCATCTCTGGGAATTATTTCAATATCTTTTATGAGTGAAACTATTCTGTGTGTGTCTCTCTCTCTCTGACATTTCACTCAGCATGATAGATTCTATGTACATCCATGTATAGGAAAAATGTAAGATTTCATCTCTCCTGATGGCTGCATAATATTCCATTGTGTATATGTACCACAGTTTCTTTAGCCATTCATCTGTTCAAGGGTATCTTGATTGTTTTCAGAGTCTGGCTATTGTAAATAGTGCTCCAATGAATATAAGTGTGAAGAAGAGATTTCTGCATTGCATTTTTGAGTTTCTAGGGTATATCCCTAGGAGTAGTATAGCTGTATCAAATGGGAGCTCAATTTCCAGTTTTTTGAAGAATCTCCATTTTGTTTTCCATAAAGGCTGGACTAGATAGCATTCCCACCAGCAGTGAATGAGAGTTCCTTTCTCTCCATATCCCCACCAGCAATGATTGTTCTTGGTCTTTGTGATGTGTGCCAGTCTCTGTGGAGTGAGATGGTACTTCATTATTGTTTTGATTTGCATCTCCTTTTCCCTGATGATTAGTGACATGGAACATTTTTATGTGCCTTTTGACCATTTTTACTTCTTCTTTGAGAAGTGACATATATGATAAAGAGTAAGTTTCTGTGTGTGAGGCACCATAAGAATAAAAGTGACGGTCACAGTATGGTGCAATGAATAGCATGAATATTAGTGGTCCTACTTTGAAAAGGCTATGTGGTGTTAACGAGAATCACAATTTCTGTGCAGTAAGTAAAGGAACAATGAGTTGATAATACTTAAACAATGATTTCTCATAAAAGATGGTTGAAAAAAGAGGACATGGAAAACAAGCATTAGACAAATGAAGTTGCAACCTCTATTAGGAAGAAGTGTCTTTCCACATAGAGAAAATTGCTGTGCTCTGATAATCATATTAATATAAATGCATATTAGATTACCACTAGTCTTTATAAATTTGACCCTTTTGTGTTCAAATTCATCACTTTCTTTTTCATAAAAGTAAAAAGTTTCTCACCATTATCTTTTTCCATTCAATTGCTAGGACGACGGCGTTTGTTTTTAGCAAAAATAAATAAAACTATCTAAGATGAATGAGGTTGACAATAACCTCTCAATTTGTAAAGGAACTATACTTACTAACTTGAGAACTAGATCTTTAGCCCATCTCAAGCTGATATGTATAATTCAAAGTTTTTAATTATTTGCATTTCTTTTCATTTTATTTTAATATTGGGTTTGGGGCCACACCTGTTGATGCTCAGGGGTTACTACTGGCTATGCACTCAGAAATTGCTCCTGACTTGCAGGAACCATATGGGAGGCTGGAGATTGAACTGAGGTCCATTCTGGATCAGCAGCGTGCAAGACAAATGACCTTCCACTGCACTATTTCTTCAGCCTAATTATTTGCATTTCTTAGTAAGACTTAGGAGCATTTTACTCAAAGACTTTTAACTTACTTCACAAGGCCTCAATTTTGCTGAAATAGAAGCAACACTTCCACTAGATATTTCTTTAACATATACACTGTGCAGATTATAATTTTGTGAGCTATAATACATATATCTCTAATAGTCAAAGCAAAGCACTGTGAAGTGGCCAGGATAAATAAATGAAGTCTTCAGCTTCTTGATGACTGATTTTTTTTTTCTCTTTCAGGCATGAGCTCTCAGTATATCAAAAAATGTTGATCAAATGTTTGTAAATCCACGATTATTTCTTTCACCAAATGTTCTAGTCCTTTTAAATTTTTATCAGTGCTGTACAGCTTAATAATCCATTCCTGTTTTCCTGAATTTCCCTTGAGGGCTAACCTGTCAACATCTATGTTCAGTATAAAAATCTTATACTTGAGAAAATAAATCTGATTTAATCATGGTTATATATAAAATGGATTCTCTAAATCTTTACATTTTTTTGAATTTGTCTTATTTCCAGTCTAGTTAAAAAATAAAGATTAGAAATACTTCATAAATTTTCCTTTTGTTTAACTCTCTTTTCTTCTTTTGTTTTTCCTACTTTTATTCTTTCCTTTATCCTTTTCCCATTTAATTAAATCCATCCTTTCTTCCTCTCCTACTTTCTTCCATTTTTCTTTCCTAATTTCCTTTCCATTTTGTCTTTCTCTTCTCTGATCTTTCTTGCCTTTATGTATTAACTAAAATACTATTGTATACTATTTGCATCCTAGGAATGCAAACTTTTGTATACAAAAGCATAATATTGACCTCTTACTATTCATTTTTAATCATAAATAATACAAATTCCTTAATTTGTTGCTATTTCTAATATGAGCTCTGTCTAGTTCTGTTTCCTCTCTCCTTTATAAGTATATGTGCCTGAACGCATTTATTTGGCTTCACATGCCTAGAAGTGAATTTAAATAAATTATGAGTTTGATTTTATCTCAGAGGAGTAAAAAGTAAATTCAAATTTAATGGAAGCCATAATGAAAATGAAGGAAGGAGTTGAGAATTCATTCCTACGGGATCACATTGGAAATTTAAAACTTCTACATTGTAACTTACTGTGTTGCCTTATTGGTCCCAATAGCTTGACGAAATAAGTGTCCTGACAGTAGTAAAAAGCTTTGAATGTACATTTTTTAAAGTTTATTGTAAGCATTTGTCCCAAACTATCACATTTAAATCAAAACAATAGGTAGTTAAGAATGTAGCTGAGAGACAACTTTAGGATATTGATGGAATGATGCTGATGCTGGCTGTGCCTAAATAAATGCATAATAAATAAATGTAAAATGAAATTTAAAAATGCTTTATTATCTTGAAAATCTTTCAATAAATATATTTAAATTATGATAAATAATTCTTTCAATAATAAGAAATATTGAATACTATAACTAATTTTGTTTCTTCTTATCACTTTTTTTTGTAGGGGGTTGATCACGCCCAGTGGCGCCCAGGAATTACTGCTGTCTCTGCACTCGAAAATCGTTCCTCGCAGGCTCATTGGACCATATGAAATTTTGGGAATCAAACTGGGTCTGTCCAGTGTTGGCATGCAAGGCTAATGCCCTATCACTGTGTTATCGCTCCAGACTCTCTTGTTACCACTTTTTTTGAGTGTGTGTGGTTTTTGGGTCACACCCAGCAGTGCTCAGGGGTTGCTCCTGGCTCCATGCTCAGAAATTGCTCCTGGCAGGCACGGGGGACAATATGGGGCATCGGGATTCGAACCGATGACCTTTTGCATGAAAGGCAAACGCCTTACCTCCATGCTATCTCCCGGGCCCCTTGTTACCACTTTTATTTCTAATCTTAATGTGAATAATCATTGAAGTCAATTTGTGGGTCACATCTGGTAGCATTCAGGGGTTACTCCTGGCTCTACACTCAGAAATCGCTCCTGGCAGGCTCGGGGGACCATACGGGATGCTGGGATTTTAAACTTCTGCATGCAATTTTTAAAAATATATATGACTTCATTGGTAAAGAATACAAGGCAAAGAATAGGTTTATCCATAAAGCTAAAAGATTTCTTCACAATAAAACATATGAAACAAATGAAACAAAAATAAAACATGCAACACAATAAAACAAAATAAATGGGTATTCTACTGATGGGTAAAAGTATTTTATTATAATGATATGGTAACATGGTTGATGTTGATGGTACAAAATTATTGCATTTCATTATCACCAAAATGTCCATTATCCTTCCACTGCTTTTCTTGATTTTCCACCTCTTTTATAAATTAAGTTCACCTCTTCTTTCCTCATCACCTCTCCCCTCACTGTTTAGTAATCTCAGTTTTACATTCTAAGGTCAAGGATTTCTTATTATTTGATAGTCTTACATGAGTAACATCACTGATATTTGTCCTTTTAACCTTGACTTATTTTACTTAACCCAAATGCATCCAATTCATCCAATTGCAATGAATGTTTTCTTATAGATGCATATTATTATGGTTTATGTAAGCTAATAGATTTATCCATTCATATTTTATTGGAAATTTAGATTATTCCACATATTATATATCATTTTTG
>PVKC010005280.1:7768-33658 GCA_004027635.1 Crocidura indochinensis | reverse complement strand
AAAAAAAAAAGAAAAGAAAAAAATCAAAAAAAAAGAAAAGAAAAAAAATAAGGCCTCCCAATTCTTACCACAGGCTGTGTTCTTCACACAAACTGTATAGAAAGAGGAGGTACAGTAAACGCACCCTATATACACCTCAACCCAGACCCTTGCCTGGTCTGTGTTGGAAATTGGGGACAAAAAAAAAAGAATATTGATTTCTGGGAATGGAGAGATAGCATGGAGGTAAGGTAAACACTTTACTTTTCATACAGAAGGTCATTGGTTTGAATCCAGAATCCCATATGGTCCCCCGAGCTTGCCAGGAGTAATTTCTGAGCATGGAGCCAGAAGGAACCCCTGAGCGCTGCTGGGTGTGACCCAAAAACCAAAAGAAAAAGAAAAGAATGTTGGTTTTTAAAGAGAAGGCTCTCTTGAGTGTCTCCAGTTTTTGTTGGTTGTCTGTTATTTTGTTGTTATTGTTTTAATTTGGCCAAAGCAGGCAGTGCTCAGAGGTTATTCCTGGATCTGTGCTCAGGAATCACTCTTGATAGACTCAGGGATTCATGCAGAACGTGGCGATCAAAACTGGGGCAACCTCTTACAAGGCAAAGGTAATACCTGATGTACGATACCTCCAGCTCTATCCCCAGTTTTAGCACGACTAACATGACAATATCAACTATGTAGAGGAAAGAAAATAAAGAAAATGGAGTGAAACTGTCAGTAGATTGGAATAGAAATATCAAATTAAGAATGATGACATATAGTATTGCAACATTTTCATGAATTTTGAAAATTCAAATTGTTGTGTGAAATCTCTCAAATTAGAAGATATAGTAGGTCCAGACAAAATAATAGTGATAAGATTCTTGCCTGTACTTGGTCTATTCAAGTTTGTTCTCATCCCCATATATAGTCCACAGAACCCAACCAGGATCACTGAGTATAGTCAGGAGTAAGTCTTGAGTAAGCCCGGGCATGTACAAGAACAAAACAAACAATCCTTCCCAAATTTGGGGGAGCGGAGTGGTGATGCTCAGAGCCTACTACTGTTTCTGTGTTCAAGAAACCACTAATATGGGGCCAGAGTGGTGGCACAAGCAGTAAGGCATTTGCCTTGTTTGTGCTAGCCTAGGATGGACCATGGTTTGATCCCCAGGAGTCCCATATGGCCCACCAAGCCAGGAGTGATTTCTGAGAGCATAGCCAGCAAATCCTTGTACTATCTTCTTTGCTCCAAAACTTCAGGTTTTACGTATCTATAACAAACCCTAAAATTAATAATATATTTTTCAATCCAAAGGTCATTGAGATGGTATGAGAGGTTAGGCACTTACCTTGCATACCATAAACCAGGGGTCTCAAACTCAATTTACCTGGGGGCCACTGGAGGCAAAGTCAGGGTGATCCTTGAGTGCAAAGTCAATGAACATTGGGGCATGTGACCCAAACAACTAAAACAAAACAAAACAAAAAAAGATTCCTCTAGGGAAGGGTCACAAAATGTTGTATGGAGAGCTGCAAACGGCCCACAGGCCACGAGTTTGAGACCCCTGTCCTTGGTTCAATTCTAAACACTACATAGGCCTTGAGACTAACTGCCTAGGATCACTCTTGAGCAAAGAGCAAAGTATAATCCCTTGTGTATCATTATATGGCCCAACCCTTCTCTCTAAATGTGCAAAATAATTTAAAAACAAGTATATAAACCTACAATATTCTTTCTATATGTCAGGTTTGCCCAAGTTAAGCATGAGCTTTATTTAGAGTCTAATTACATGGTTTTAAATTCACATTTTACCATTTATTGAATATGTCACTTGGATCAAGCAAATATCCTATATTCAGTCTTTAATCTAGAAAATTAGTTTGGCAACATCAACCAATGACATAATATATGAAGATAAAATAAGGGGTATATATATACATATATATACACATCTGTGTATACATTTATTTTCCCTGTATATAAAATGTTCTTATATGTGTAAATATATACACACTGTTTCTGATCTAATACTAAAAAGAACATTATTATAAAAGACATGGGAGATGGGAAGAAGGGAGGTGGCAGTTTAGATAGGGGAGTCTACCACTTCCTTCTCTGTCTATCCACCATGGTCACCTGGCAAAATGCCTTTGCAACTTTATGACTGATAAATGTATTCTGTGAGCACTTCCATGGTGCAGACATTCCTAAATTTTCTCCAGACTTTCTGGGTCCATCGCTTTTTCTCACTTAAGAAAGGAGACAAATAAGATAAATTTTTATTTGAAAAATGCTACAAGAGCAGCCTGAGTGATAGTGCAGTAGTATGGCATGAGCCTTGCATGTGCTGACCCAGGAAGAACCTGGGTTCAATCGCTGGCGTCCATATGGTCCCCCAAAGCCAGGAGTGATTTCTGAGTGCATAGCCAGGAGTAACCCCTGAGTGTCACCAGGTGTGGCCCAAAACAAGCTCCCCAAAAAAGAAAAATGGAGAATACATGTTTTAAAGTAAGAAAGAGGAAATGCACACTTTTGCCTTTGCCAAATTCACTTATTAACAATTGTCCCCAAATTAATATCCTCTCTATCAAGTCTGTTGGCTAGCAGGAAAACTGAGAGCTGGTAATTATCTTCTTTTGACATTTTTAATGTGGCCTTTATTCCAGGGGTGACTCATTTCCTCTCAAGACTTCAGTCTGGTTTGGGCCTGGAATTTAACATCTTAAAGCTTTTCTAATCTGCTTTGGGTTGGATTAGGTTTGAGACAGTTTTTCTTCTAACACATAATATCAGTCCCCTCAAAATTCCCCCCCAATAGTGGATGAACTACCACTATTTTATAAATCCCTAATAAATAATGGCTGCTAGTTATTCTGTTATTTATGCTTTCTTATCACTTAGAACTATTGTTTTATGATTATTGAAAGCTCTCATTCAGAGTTAATTCAATATCCATTTTTGTCATTTATATATTGGGCACATATACAAAGAAAACAGTATTGAGATTGTGATATAAGTGATAAAAATGATATTCTTAAAACCTCTCTGCATTAAGTATGACAATAAATTGAGTACGAATGAGTGTTTCACTCTGCATTTTTCCCACACACATCATCCTGGATGCTATTAAGTAAGAGCTTTGGTGATATGGCATTTCTTAAGAGTGTTCTACTATTGTCTCGAAGATGATGACACTCAGAGTAGTGTTTTCATGCTGATACTTTCTTGATCTTATCAGATGTCAAATGGAGGATTTTTAGACAAAGACTGGTATTCTTTTCTTAAATCGTCCTTAAATTAAAGATGGTTAGCTCTTTACTCAAAGGATTTCAGTTGTTTATTCATTCACCGGGAACAAAAAAAGTTTGTACATATGCTAACACTGACTAAACTGTAACTATTGTGACTGAAGGTGACTGCCAAAACATCACCTAAAGGGAATACTGTGGCGATGATAGTTGGAAATGACCCTTCTGGACAATAACTGGATAGAAAAAGTAAACAAAGTAACATGTGTGATAACCTTTAAGTAACATTACAAACCACATTGCCTACAAGAAATATGAAGAGAGGAGGGAAAAGAAATCTCTGTTGAGAGGCAGGCGGGGAGTGTGAGGGGAGGAGTGACATTGGTGGCAACAAATGTACACTGGTGAAGTGATGGTTGTTGATGGTGTTGAACATTGTGTGACTGAAATTCAATCATAAACAACTTTATTACTGTGTATCTCACAATTATTTAAATTAAAATAATTTTAAGGGGGCCAGGCGGTGGCGCTGGAGGTAAGGTGCCTGCGCTAACCTAGGACGGACCACAGTTCGATCCCCCGGTTCCCCATATGGTCCCCCGTGCCTGCCAGGAGCGACTTCTGAGCGAATAGCCAGGAGTAATCCCTGAGCGTCACAGCGTCACCGGGTGTGGCCCAAAAACAAATAATAATAATAACAATAATAATAATAATAATAATTTTAAATGCCACTTATCCTAAGATAAATCTCAAAGCAATCTCAAAATATTTGATAAAAAAGCTAAATAAGTTCCATTTGGAGGAGAAAAACTGGTATTAATTATTAAGTAAGTTTCAGTAGACACCTAAATGGCCTTAACACATCGATTTTTTTTTGGTCAGCAAATCAGTATAATCTGAGTTGAGTTTATTGCAAGTAACAGCACATGGGTGCATGACAGGCATGACAGAATGCCATGTTTTGTTTTGTTTTGTTTTCAGTTCAATCAATTCTAATCTGAATATGAGGGTTGAAAACTTAAAGGAAAATGAGGAACAAAGTATTTTATGATCTGGATTTCTTTGGGGAGGGAAGATTGTCTAGTAAAAGAAAATAATGTAATGCTGACTTTTACCATGAATGTATAAACAAATGAGAAAGTCTAATGTGAAAGAAAAAAAAAGAAAGAAAAGAAAATCTTGATGTTGGAAAAGAGAAATTAACGAAGACTAAATTAAACTTGCTAGAATAGGTGGTCTTAGTTTAAGGCAAAGTTTTTCTGACTTAGCAGGGTAGGCTCCAGAGATGTGGAGTCTTGCCTGTATTGTATATGTCTCCAGAATATCTTTTTTCCTTTTAACCTGGATACCTGAGATAAAAATAAAATCAAATACAATTAAATAAAAATAAAATTGCCTCCTCTTGTGGTTCTTCATTATACCTTCAGCACTTTCCCACCCTAAACCTTGGGAGACTTGAGGACTGAGACGGTGATGCCAATGCCAGAGATAAATCCGTCAGAGGCAAGGCCTCTCCTATTCCATCTTCCACAATTGCAAATAGTTTTACCAGCTGAATAGGGCATTGTATATTTTCCTTACAATTACTGTACAACAGCTGTATAATCGATGTTGTCAAAGATCTGAGAGTTGCTCGGAGTGTAGCAGAAATGTCCACAGTGAGCTGCAAATGCCAGTTGGAATGGCCCTGCATGCATAGTAATAGGTATTATAATTGGGATGAATGGAAAAGTCACATATGGATGTATGGGCGGGACTGTGAAAGGGGGCAGCATAGGAGTCTAATGATAGCTTTATTTTCTCTTACTCGGGTTATTCACTCAAAGAACCAGTCAGAAGAGATAAAGAAAAAGGGACAAGAAGTGAGAGGTACTGGGGAAAGGGTGAAGCTGTTTATCCACTGTTCTAAATCACACCCTCTCCTCTCTAGCAGGACTCACTCTGATTAATGGCAAATAAGGTATATCACACACACACACCTATAATAAAAAATATGTCTCTGTTACAAAAGGGTAGAAGGAGAGACTCAGGTGAAGAGGGTGGAGGTGAAGAGGAGACATAGGGAAAAGAAACACTTCAGGTTAATTGGAGCTGAGAATATAAAATACTCGTCTTAAAGAGTGTGCTTCAGTTATGAGAAGGAAAGTGTCAAGATCATAATGCTTTCTGTGCAGGATTCAACACAGCATGGTGTTTTAAAACAAGCGGTAATCATTTCTCATGGAGAAATTATAAGCTGCAGCTCCAGGCTCAGGACAAGAGTATGGGAGCTTCGTTCTTTTCATTTCTCTAGGGAGACACAATGTGCCACGCAGTAGTTAGCAGCTGAGTTCTTTGAACCAAATGCAGAGTTAGTGGTGGAGAGAATGATATAGTTTAATTTGTTCAGTGTTTTATTCATTCGGAAAGAAATGACAGAATTCTTAGAGAATTCTGCGAAGGAGGAAGGAAGAATTTGGGATTGGTAAAAGCAAACTGTCTGGCAAAAAAGCAAACAGAGAGATTGCAAAACAAGTTGATCACTTTGTCGTCGGGAAAACAACATTTTTGAGATTAATTTTTTTGTTTGAAAAAATAAAGCTAGTTATATTGTTTCTTATAAGAAGTAGACCTTTTGCTTCTGATGCTGAGGTGGCCTCTTTTCTGGTTAGTTTACTCTAGTCCTGAATGCATACATGGGCATCTAAATCATAGCTAGATCTCTCTTAAATTTAGATCATCTTCACTAGAAATAATGTCTCTGAAATAGTAAACAATGCATTGCATTCCATCAAGTTAAAAATTCTTGGATATAAATATAGAAAATTTATTTAACATTCACGTAGATCTTCTAAAGGGTAATAGATAAGAAGAAAGAGGGATCATTCTCACCCTTTTTTTAAGACCATCTTTGTTTACTTCACTCCCAAGTATTAAGAGATTGCATGATCCATTTGCATAGGATAACTAACATATACCACATCATTTGCACGTCTGCAAGTACACGTGAGTAACCGTAATTACACGTGACACCAATTACTCTATTACTTTGTATTAAATTATAATGGAAAATTCCACTAGAGAATTGAAGCCTAATTGCATCTTAATTTGCATAATTTTGCATATTAATTACATCTCAGATGAATAATAAATTTCAGCAGATTTTTAATTTATGCATAGACACAAAAACAAGTGGAGAAATAATTTACAAAAAAAAAATACCAGCAACTATTACTTAGGGCATTCAACTAATTTCGCTTAGTTTAGCAAAACAAAACTTGGTTTGTTTAATATAGCATCTTTAAACTGATTGCTGTTTATTGCACAATATGTCAGTCTTGAAATATAGGTGCAGACATGGCTTTTCTTAATTAAAAAAAAGTGTTCTTCGTAGCATTTTAAGTTTGGTTATTTCATATTTCAATAAAACTGTTTGGGGCATATCACTATTTAGTTGGAAATATACCTAATTATGATAGGTATATTTTTTATTGAGGCTTTATTTTTATTTTAAATGCAACGCAAGAGATTAAAAGAGTAAAATGTAAAAATGTACTGATGAAGGAGATTCCTAATAAAATGCATCCAACACTTGCTTCTGCTAAGTCTAGGAAGTCACCTAAGATTGTTTTAATGATTTTACATGAACGATTCAGAGGAAGAAGTTCCATACATTTTTATTTTGCAGAGCATAACCATTTAGAGGAATGGCTTTTAAAGATTACTATTATATCTAATTGCTTTCTTTGTTTTTTTTCATTGCCTGCATAGTAAACAGTAACGCTTTCTGACTGTTAGAGATCTGGTTTTTAAAAGAAGACACCCTTGCTTTGGATTTATTAAATAAACAGAAGGCATATTTCCCTGAGATAATTAGTACATTTTAGTTATATAGCTGTATTTAGGTTGACAGTCATAAAAAGACACCAACTTAGTGTTCCTCAGATGACAGTATGTAACTGAAAATCCCTTTCTTCTACTTGCCTAAATTCAAGTCTTCTTGCTTTCTCTCTGCTTCCCCTACTAAATGGGGTGGGGGTGGCTGGGGTGGAGGGGTGGGGGAATCCTTAGCTGTGCCTCCACTAAGTCTACTACTGTGATCATTTGCCAATTTATACAAAAGAAGAGGATGACAACGTCCTAATAAATCAGGAAACTGTCAAGATTAATAATCTCAGCCGTCATCTGTTTTCCTATAAAAGCCCTACTGGCATCAAATATTTTCCAGTTTATTTTGCAGTTCTGTTACTGCAGAAAGTGGACCTGTGCCAGTTTGGTGCAGTGCGACCTCTAAGAGGCCATTCTATATGTCTTTTATCACATTAATCTGGATTTCACAACTGTGCTGCTTCAAAGGGCTTTAAGCAAGAATTCTTTACAACATATGTTCCCCTTCTCCATTTTTGGATTATTATGATTATATGCTGTTTGATAGACACTTCAAGGAAAGAGTTTGGATTTGCCATTGTTTCTTCATAAGGCAATATTTTCTATTCTCATTAAAAAAAAAAAGAAACACTCTGCCTTCTTAATCAAAGTAAAAGCCATGGAAAAATAAAGACGCAGCAGTGATTTCTTTATTGATGAATGTCTATTAGGCATTTAATTCTGGTTTCTAGTAGCCAGGTAATAATCCTCAGAATAACTCTGATTGTTTGAATGGTTAAAAGTTGAAATTGTTCAGCTACCAAAATCAAAACGGCATCAATGATTGCATTGAATCTTTTACTTTTTTTTGTTCCACCAAAATCTTAAAGAGAGCCTGATGAATTCCGGGAGACTCGATCCTTCCAACATTTAAACAATGGTTCCCTCTTGTGGCAACATCTTAGAGCTGCTACTTGAGCAAAGGCTGGGAGATCTAGGGGCAGACGGAAATATTCTTGCCACCAAAAAACAATTGATGGTGAAATTTGTAGCATTAATTTAATCTAACTGAAGTATGCATTGGAGGGCTTCCCATATACCCCGAGTCCTTTATTTTTAGCCAGGTACATGTTATCAATTTATTTTAGGCAGAACAACCAAAAGTTTACTACCGACAATGCATGGAAGGCCAGGAGCTTTCCTAGGTGTGCATATTTTATTTTGAAGATCTTAACACGTATGCTGAGGGAAAGGCAGTTGGGTCTTTCAATAAGAAATGGAGTTTAACTTAATTATTTCCTGAGGAAGCATTATATTTAAGGATTAAATTTAGGTAGCTTCTTCTTGAGATATTTCTAACCTCAAAGTTCATCTGAGAGCAGTTTTCTCAAATATAGTCCTCTCAAGCACCTTTGGTATATAATATCAATGATTTATTTTGTGTCAGATTTCTTCCCTGGCCACCCTCTTACACTCTCCAAATTGTTGTGATAAAGAGCAGCAATCTTCTATTAGTAGACTGTGAAGAGCTGACAAATGCTTTTCTTTGGTGTCAAACTACATTCAAAGCAGCAACAGCCAAGAGATGTACCTGAAGTGGGTTTTTTTTCCCCTTCTTAAGATCATCTTTCATGTAAGAATAAAGAGTTCTTAGGAACAGAGACAAAAAGTTGCTGGCATGGTCATGTGACTGTAAGTACCTGCAAAGGATTGCAGCTCTCCATGCAGAATAGCTGAGGTAGGCCATAGAACACTTAAACATCATGAGTAATAAAAATGCCATCTTTCAATTCCACTCTAAAGATGCCTTTTCAAGAGTAAATGCATTCATGTCAAGTCATTTTTGAGCTCTTTCTCTTTCACCTCAGAGTCTATGTATTTAGAACTTCTACATGGGAATAAGTTAGAAACAGACACATGGGTGGATGCTAGGAAAAAACTAGATGACAAGAAGCAAAAGCAGAAAGAGTAAACAGTGAGTAGCAGCATATGACTTATTCCTGCAAACCTGAGTGAATTCTGCCTTCCCTTCTTTCCCAAACAGGTTACAAATAATTTCACTTTATTACTAATAAAGTTTTCACATATTTTATTGGCCATCTGCCATTTCACTTGGAAGTTCACAGCTAGTTTTTAACTGTCCACCTGCACTAGGAGTATTATAAGAAGTTCACAAATCAGACAAATGTTATATATAAATTCAGAATATAGGATTTTCATGAATATCATTTTAAGCCCCCATTAGAAAATAAAAAATAAAGGCATTTTAGTAGCAAAATAAAACAAAACTACATTTTTACATCTCCCTTATCATCTTTAGTCATATTCTCTTATAAGTGACTCTGAAATCAGTGTCCAAATAATCATCTATGATGGTTTTTCTTAGACTTTTCTTTCTGGTTTTGATGTGTATGTGTCTATACGATAGTATATAAACAAGCTCTCCTTACAAAGGCACAATTGTTAGCATCTTGTAGATTTAAAAAAATTACCATCCTATGATATTTAGAGGATGTATACCCTCAAATTCTTGGGCTGGAGAAACAGTTCAGAACATTGAATCACAAAAAAAAATTGCAGGATCCAAAGCGATATTACAGTGGGCATAGGGCATTTGCATCACATGTAGTAAACCCAGGTTGAATTCCATCACTCCATATGGTCCCTGGAGCCTGCCAGGAGTGGTCCCTAAAAACAGAGCCAGGAGTAAGCCCAGAGCACCGCAGGT
Source organism: Crocidura indochinensis (assembly GCA_004027635.1). Taxonomy (NCBI): domain Eukaryota; kingdom Metazoa; phylum Chordata; class Mammalia; order Eulipotyphla; family Soricidae; genus Crocidura; species Crocidura indochinensis. Next base: position 23,865 of record PVKC010005280.1, on the reverse strand, counting down.
ATTCCTCCCTGCCAAAAAAAAAAAAAAAAAAGGAACTCAGGGACATGATGTAGATATAGATTTAAAGATCCAATAAATAAAACATTAGAAAAGAAATATTTATTACTAAGGGGTAAAATTGCTTTTCAATTTAGTTTACATAAAAATCCTTTTATGCAAAGGAAAACGGTTTCTTCTTTTAAAAATACACTTGAAAATAATCATATAATCTAACCATTACTTATAAAAGAAAAAATGCTTTAACCACAAAGGATTAGGTAGAACACAATCTCAGAAAAGAAAGAGTATCTTTTCATGTTGCTTATATGTTCTCTCTAAAACAGTCAGTAATTTTTTCTTTTTTTTTTTTCATTGTGCTTTCATCAATTAGGTCAGTTAAATTTAATCTAGAGTAGTTTTTAATCTGAGTAGCATCTCAGACTCATCAGTTCACCTGTTTGTCTCACTCCCTGTCTCTTCCAAATAGGGTTCCCTTAATTTCCTATTTTAGAAATTTTTTTTTAGATTTGAGGGGGATGGTTTGGGCCACACCCGGTGATGCTTAGGAGTTACTCCTGACTATGCACTCAGAAATAGCTCCTGGCTTGGGGGACCATCTGGGATGCCGGGGATCCAACCGATATCTGTCCTAGATCAGTTGCATGAAAGGCAAGCCACTGCGCTATAGCTTCAGTCCCTTAATTTCCTATTTTGAAAGGATGCTCCTCCCATCTAAGTTTTTATCCTGTTTTGTTTTACTTTTCCACATTTTTCTTTTGAATTTGATATTTATCTTATCTTGACCTCCAAATTGTAAACTCGTGAAGACCAGGGTTTTCTATAACTTAATTATTCTGGGAAAGAGTTTGTAGTTGAACCACATTCCGTGGTCTCAAGGCCTACTCCCAGCAGCTTGTTTGTAGGGCTACTCCCATAAGAATTCCGAGGAACATCATGCAGTCCTTACGAGGAAGTACCTTAACCTTTATACTATTTCATGGTTCCCAAGAGTAATTTTAAAGTAGCTGTCCACATATTTCAATTGGCCACATACATTCAAATCTAAAGGAAATCATCTAATTTGTGCAATAGTTGACCTTTCCTTTTAAGACCACGATAATACTTTATGGGTACATAGATTAAGAGTTCAAAATATTAGGAGATAGCATTGATTTTCTACATACATGAGGGTGCATACCCAAGAAGAAGATGTAAATTTCGCAAATTGTCCTTTCTATAGTAAGCCCTCAAATAACAACATCTCTGTGATGTATTATGTGACATATATGTGATACATATATGTTTATATGTTCTGTAATTCTTCTCTAAGACCACAGCCTACTCTTTAGCTATGTTGCAGAAAAGATAATCCTTAGTGGTCTTGCTCTTGGCTAATCTCTTCAATTTTCAGTCTCTAATATGAACATGATGGCTGAAATTCAGAGGTCCTTGATTCTCCTGGGTTTGTGCATAAATAGTTAGCAAGACCTATTGCAAAAGTCTGTCTCCCTTTCTAGATGTGTGGAGAAAATTGAGACTCAATAAGACAAAACAAGAAAGTTTTCTGACTTCCCCTTCAGTACTTTTTCACTCAAACTAAAGGGAATCAGGTAATTTGTGCTTTTTAAAAGAGAGGACTTTTAGCAGTAATCTAATTATTTTTTATATTGAATTAAGAAAAGGAGAGGGAAAGGAAGGAGAAGCCGCCAAAATCAGCAAGGTGAACTCAATGAAAAACCTGGTTTTCATCAGCTAGGGCCCAGAGGAAAATCCAGGACTGATCCATTCCTGGCAGAAACTGATTTGGGGGTGGGTGAGTGTGAGTAAGCTTCCTACTAGCCTTTTTTTTTCCCTCCCATCTTCTAGATAAAAATGAGTGTTTAAAAACTGAGCTAAAATTTTCAAAAACACCTTAAAAAGATTCCATTACTTAAAGTGATTTGGATAATTGTGTTCAATGGTAGCCATTATTTAAAAATATAATTAGTTGCTGAACTCAGAGAAGGAGGGAAATTTCTGCAGGTGTTTCTCATTATTTGCTATGCATACAAAATATCTGCATAAATTACCATTATTATTCCAATGTATACTAAGAGACAATAAAGCATTAGCAAGCAAAGAAGAACGCTGTTGACCCACAGACTGTGAGAGGGGCCTGGATCTGCAGAAATAGTGTGCTGGCCTTCGGAGCTCTGCACATGTGCAATTGCATTCAGTACTGAAAGGAACAATTTTGCACCTGTAACTATATTACATGTGGAACTATAACTCCGTCAGAAAGATATTGAAAATGGAGGAGGGGGCAGGGAGAAGAAAATACAAAACAATGTGTAAAGGAACCATGGGTATAGGCTCCAGTTGTTTCAAAAGGGTTACAAGACTCAGTGTGGGCATCTAGACTTTTTCCTTGTACTTAAAGCCCCCATTGAATGCACACATTTTTAAGCATGCTTTGTATTTCACATTTTTATTTTCTTTCTTTACATTTTGAGACTTTGATGACAATGATATCAGTACAAGCCAAGAATATAGTCCTTTGTAATGGTAGAAATTATTTGCCTGCCAAAAGTGAGTAAGAATGGCACTATTTTTATGCAGCTACTGGGACCTTCAAGTGTTGCCCATATCCCCAAGGGATCTTCTTTTTAATTTTAACTAATGTATATTTTAATAACCTCATGGTTAATGGCAACTTATTTAGATTGGATAGGATGACTTAACTTCAGTGAGTCATACTTACCCTATTAAATACTGGAATCATTTTTGTCTTACTGATGTGCCACAAGCATATAAAATCAGTACTATTATGGTCGAAGAAACTGAGGTCCATAGAAATTCAGCTGAAGTCAGACTTGCATATTCAGTATTCATGAAAAATATTAGCAATCTGACTCCAGATGTCTTCCTATTAGCTAAGAGGGCATTCAGAAACATGCTATTGAGTTCATTCCCTTATCAAAACTGAATCTACTTCTGTAGGTATGAGATCAAATAATAAATAAATGATGCAGGAAGGGAAAATGCCATTGATATTGATATTGATATTGTTGACTAGGTGCTCCAAATAATAAACACTACTGAAATGGTGCTTTTGCATCTTTAGGGACATCTAATATGGCAATGAAGAGGAAAGACATAGAAAGCATCTTGGGCTTGACTGTTAGTCAACAAGATGACAGTGATAATCATAGCTGAACAACAAAGGATAAATCACTGATGGCTTGTTATGTCATTCATTTTTCAGTTATTCTTCTTGCATTGGATGAGTAATTGTTCATCAATACATTCTGGCCTCCTGCAGTTCAGGAAATCACAAGCAGGCTTAGATTTCTCTAAAATAGGAATGATGTCAACAGCTTGGTCAAGCAAAGGAAAAACTGTCTCGGATCAATTTTAGAGCCCATATATTGCAGAGAATGTTAACAAAGGTCTTGGTGGAATCTTGGCACCATAGCCTTTGCAATACTCAATACTCTTAAGAATGATAAATTCCTCCTAAATGTTCAAAATGGCTACAAAACCCTTGACATTGCATGTAGAAATAACGAATTCCATTAGAGTAGAGGGGTCTAGTAAAAGAGGGAAAACTTAACTCTTTAACTTGTTCTTTAACTACGCACTTGCATCATATCTTAGGCATATAAAATTGCTTCTACTGAACTTCAGAGAATTAAGTAACTGCTTCAAATAACATATCAAATAAACTAGAAAAAAAAAGATTTGAACTTAGATCTACCGAGTTTTAAAAATTGTTGCTTTCTTCATTGCTATCATCAGTGCCTCACTAATATAAACTGAGGCCTGTGATCTGGCTTAAAATTCTGAATGAAGTCTGATGCCTTGTTTATTTCATTTTTTATCTTTTGATGGGAGATTGGGCCACATGCAGTAGTAATTAGTGCTTATACTTGGCTCTGTACTCAGGAATCACTACTGAGAGTGCACAGGGGATACCAATTGTATACATGATATAAAGAATCAAATCAGAGACAGTTGTGTACCTGGTAAGAGCTTAAAGTCCTGTACTATCTCTCAACCCCAGGACTCACTTTTATGTTTCACTCAATCAGAGCTTCATAGAAACCAACCAGTTTACAAGAGTTGCATAACAACATCTTGTCTGATTCTGTTCCTATTAGCAAAATAAGACTACTCACCGATCATTCCTATCTACTCAATCTTTTTCTGTCAGTTATAAAAATTTCCAAAGACGTGATTCTGTACAGTGACTTTCCTGCTCTTCAGATCCAATTAGCACTCAGATACAGATTTAATGACTCCACCTTTGTACTGCCACAAACATTCCTTTTCTCTATCCATCTTTTGCACTCTATTATAATTATTTGTATTCATACCCACCTTCTCCACTCTGTTACCCCCAAATTTATTGTTTCTTTCAATATTTTTAGTAATTTAGAAAGTGCCTTTCATGGTATGTGTTGTATTTAACCAATCAATAAGTTGAGATAAACTTTAGCCATAATAATTACTCCTTTAATATTGACAATATGACAATATGGCACCAGCCATAACAATGCTATCTTCATGATTGTATTTATGTAGTATTGAGAATTGTGTGCTTCTAAATCTTTCCCCATAGGACTGTGAGCCCTTGAAAGTAGATACCTTATTCCTAACAGTATAGTCTGTATGTAAGAATTCTGACTCTAAGCCAGACAATCTAATTCACTTCCCTTTTACCCCCCCCCTTTTCTTTTCTAGCTTTATAATTGAATTGAATCTTGAGCTTAATTTATAAAGGTAAACAAGTGAAATTCCACAAGTGGTAGAATGAATTTTATTCAAAAAGTGTTTAATATTAGTTACAGTTTCCTTTTTTTTGCAAGTGGCTAATCGGCCTTGTCTTGTACCAGAATTTAGAGGAAAGGCTTTTAGTTTTTCTCCGTTAAGGATAATATTTGCCATTGGCTTGTGGTATAGTTACAGTTTCCTAGGAACAAGAGGTTTGACACTGAACATTAGGTCACAGGAGATAGAAAGAGATTGAGTCAAAAGACAGATACAGGGATTGGGGGAAAATCAATGTATTTCTCTTATTGGGGTTTCTGTAGGAAAGCAAGTAAGATCAGAATAAAGTTTAGAACTATAAAATTTGAATAAATCTGGTAAGTTTGGAGCTACAGAGATGGTTTATGGTTGCCTAATGCCTAACTCTTGGTTTCTTTAAGACAGGGAAAATAGTGCATTGATGTCTCAGAGTTATAGAAAGACACTCTATGGAAAGATAGATTTACAATTGATTTATGTGGGGCTGGAGCAGTGGTACAAGCGATAGGATGTTTCCCTTGCACGTGCTGACTTAGGACAGACCGAGGTTCAATCCGCCAGCATCCCATATGGTCCCCCAAGTGAGGAGCGATTTCTGAGCACATAGCCAGTAGTAAGCCCTGAGCCTCACTGGGTGTGGCCCAAAAATTTGGATTTATGTACAAAAAAAACGCACACTTTATATAAGTATTTTGAAAATTCTAAGAACTAGAAAGCCCTAGGAAGGACAGTGTTTCCCCACAGCTCATTTTTAAGATGTCAAAGCACTAACATTAGAAAATATCAAAAAATATTAATAATATAATGAATTTTACAAGTTGACTAACTTCTTTTCTCATTTTCCTCATTATAGCATGAATATAATACTAATTATATGGTAATATTGTCAGTACATTCAATGTGGGGATTAAATTATTTTAAGTATCCACACATGTATTACTATCATTGTGAGGTATTGAAGGTATACAATGCAAAAGTGAACAATTTTTGTCAGTACAGTACCTCTGTTAATGCCTCCCACCAAGTACAGGTATTGAAAAGTATTAAATGAATTTACATATGCATAGATAAGTAGATTGCCATGATTTTGCATCTTAATGCTAAGCCCCAACATTTCTAATTTCACAGGGACAAAAAAAATGAACCTACAGGTAAAATTGGCACTGGAGTGGAAAGATGAATCAAACATAGGTAAGGAATAAAATCCCTAGCAACTAGAGGCTTTGATGCTGTTTTTGTATAGAGATTCTTTTAGTCCATCTATCTCTGTCTCAATATTTAAGGCAGGCATTTGTCTTTCAGGTTTCTTTTGGCATCACTGCAGTCATCAAATGAAACATAATTTCCCCCATCCATAACCCAGTGAAGTTTAGTTGGACTTGGTACCACTACTTTCACTCCTAATTTTAAAAAGAAAATTTGCATCTTCAGACATCAGCAGCATGAGACAACCTAAGAAATAAGTGTGCATTAGGCTTCTAAATAGACTTTTCTTTTATTATCTGTATATAGCATCTATCTAATGGAAAATGAAGCAAGAGCATTCATCTTTTTCTACTGTCATTATGATTCAATGGAATACAATGAACTCTCCATGGTGCATGTATAGGATATAGTACCATTATCTACTTCTAAAGAACCTGACATTTTAGCTCTAGATATTTAGATATGTAGAGTTGCACAACTGGATAATATATAATTTACCCCTAGATTTCCAAAGACAAAACACATTTCAGTGCCCCATCTGCCATGTCTTGTCAATAATCTTGGAAATCAGATTCATTTCTATGTATTTAGGACAGTCATAATAATGACTTATTTTCTTAAATCAGCATTGTTTTTCAGTGAATGCATATATTTTACTACTATCAATATAAAAAACAACACAATAAGTGATGACACTTGAAACATCCACCAAAAGGTTTTTATTTATTAAGGCATGAAAGAGACAATTTATATGGAAGTGTATAAGGAATTAATCCTCTTATTTATGGGTATACATTGCTTTTATAGATATATAGGTGGAGACTTGAGAGGCCCAGGTCTTCAAATTATTTTGTGCAAACTATTTCAACATAATAATCTCTTTTCTTAGCAATAAAATGAGTACATTAAGCCAGATATACAGGGATTAAAATTTTCTTTTTTTTTTCTGAAGTACCTGTCTGATTAAAAGCACCAAAATTTTTGGTACTGATTACTACAAGTCACTTTAGTAGATTTTAATATTAGCACCATTTTATAGACCAAAATAGAATTAAGATCACATGGTAACTTCATAATTATGCTTTTTATACATTTGTAATCTTTTAATTTTTTGAGGCTATTTCCTATAACAAGAGGTTCAATTTGAAAATGAGTTGAGTTAGAGGTCTTTATATAGCATTCACTTCTACACACTTGAAATAGGAGCTGTTAGCTATTTAATTAGTCAAGTTCATAATTTAGTTTGTAAACCCAAAGACCATATCTAAGTTTTACTTAATATTGATTACATGATTAGAGCTCATTAAAGGATAATAATTTAAAAATCACTTTTAAGTGTTAGCTTTTTGTAGCTAATTTCCTTTCCATATGAACACTTCATATTTTAATGTCACCCTTTCTCTTATTACTTTTTTTATTTATTTTTGCTCTAGAAAACCAGTGCGAATCAATCTAGAATGATGACAAAATTAATGGAAATTTAAATGAAAGTGTAACCATATTGGAATTTCATTTTTGATGACATAATAATAGGCTTATATATCACCTTTCATCTATGGACCTCTAAGCACTTTACAAACATTAGTTAATTCATACAACAATCCTGTGAGGTTGGCAATTATAATCAGCCCCATTATGTAAATCAGGAAAGTGCAATGGAAGGAGGTTAAGTTCTTCAAGCAACAGGAAAACCAGTGGCAGAGCCAACATTAGGCCACAATCTTTTCTATGCTTTGGATTGTATACCCAGTGAGGCTAGTGGGAAGTCTACCATTTTGGTGGTTAAGGAAAAACATCTTTTCAAACAAAATAAAATCCAAAAGCCACGTCCAATTCTGCTTTCACACTGGATGAAAACACTAGAAGGGTAGGGGAAATTAAATGGAACTCACCTTGAACTAAAAGGGGAACTCAGACCATCATGAATTAACTGCTAGTTTAAGACTCCTTCTAGAGGTCTCTGATACACATAATTATTTATCAACAACATTTTCTTTGGAAAAATTTTACTTTATTATGGACATTGCTTATAATGGACATTTCTTATAATAGTAGATTTTTCTCTTGGGTGCTTACTAAAAAGAGGGGCCTTACATTAATTATTCTGTATGTTTTTGTCTTTGAGAGTATTCGTGAGACATTGCTTTGTAACAAAGCACATTTAAATTGGGTGATTATAAAATATATTTATTCTCTCATGTTGCTTTGGTTAGTTGGACATTGCTTATATGAACTGGTTTAGCTAAAACATGCAGATTGGTTTTTCTCCTAGATAGCAGCAATGCTATAGCATGTTTTTCTTTTGACAGGCTCACTTAAACCTATTATATCATGCTTACTGGTAGTCCCTTGGCCTATGCAAGTTACATGACCAAGAAGTCCAAGGACAGACTATGAAGAATTATTCTCTGCTCAGCAACAGACTAGTGAAAGGCCAACATCAGTGAGATAGGAAAGGTATAGTCTTCTTATTCGGGTGTTAGAAAAGTGTCGATTCTCTCAATAATTGTCTTATTGTTGTTATTCTTTCCATTTTACAAATAAGAAAATAGATGGAGGGGCCCGGGAGATAGCATGGAGGTAAGGCGTTTGCCTTTCATGCAAAAGGTCATCGTTTCGAATCCCGGTGCCCCATATGGTCCCCTGTGCCTGCCAGGAGCAATTTCTGAGCATGGAGCCAGGAGTAATCCCTGAGCACTGCCGGGTGTGACCAAAAAAAAAAAAAAAAAGAAAGAAAAGAAAAGAAAAGAAACTGGAGTGAGCAAAAGCCTAGGTAGGAGCTTAGGTTTGTATATTTCTCCCAAATCCTCCCTTTGCTTTTCCTTGTAAGTAGCACATGTGTGATAAACCATTTTCTCATGCCTTAAACCATGCCCTTCACTTCACTGGAGTCTGATGACATTTAAATTACAGGGTAAATATCTCACCATCCTGGTTGTGGCAGAAGCAAAGACAAAATAGCTCTTTTTGATTCCGTGCCTACAGTTTCTCATGGGAGTAAGAAGCACTGAGCTCTCTTCATCCCTTCATCACCAGTGCATTTAAGCCATTAAACTCTCCTGCTACATTTCAAAGAATGATGCAGACAATTCACAGAAAGCACTCTTTATCTTTTGGATGTATGAATTAATCATTCCAGCTAACTAGATACAGAGTTCACCTAAGGTCTCTGACCTCCTCAAGATAAATATTAAATGTATCCGACTTACTAAAGAGAAGCAATGCAAATTACCTACAGTCCCTGGGTCAGGGATCTAGGATGCAATAAGAAGTTCAGATAAATTAGATCACAGGGTCAGACAAGAGTTTTATTACTGGCGTTGAAGCTTGCACATCCTCCACATACAGTTTCCTGCCAATACTACTAGAGACAACAGGAAGTGCAATCTGAATCTGGGTTGATTCAAATCCTACACTTTGGGGGGGTGGGGGGGAGTTGGGTTGGTTTGTGTTTTTAAACTATACCCAGAATTGCTCAAAGATTGTTTCTGGCAGAACATGGGAAACCATTTATAGTGTTGTAGGTTGAACTGCAGTCAACCTTATGCAAGACAAGCACCATACTCCCATAATATCTCTCTGGCCCGTCTACCAGTTTTAAAGGAGTTAATGGTATTTCCTATCTGTGAAAGTATGAATATAACTTTACTACTTCTACTTTTCAGTTGTTTGAGAGTTCAAGGATGCCCTATAAAGACTGTAAGAAAAATTGCAGAAGAAATAAAAGACCATGGTGCTTTGTCCATGCTTTGTCTCCCCTTACACACGGGAACATATGCATTTTTATGTAAGGTGTCAAACAGACTCCATGCATGTAAACCACTATGATTAAAAAATAAAAAATAATTTAAAAAAATTACATTTGAATAATATGATTCTTCTGCTTAAAAGAGATGAATATTATTGGGTTTTTAATCCTATTTTCCTCTACTATAAAATAATTTTTTTACACCCAAGTAGGTGCTTTTCTTGTTATTGGTTTATTTTTTGACTTTTTATTTATCATCAAAAAATAAAATTTCTTTGGTCATGCTTTTGACCTCCTCCACCCTCCCTCCCCGAACATGCACTGCTTTAATTTGATTGTTCTAATCTCTTATTTTTTTTTCAATCCTTATGTTTATCCTCAAATTTGGTAGTTTTACTCCTAGCAGGGGACAGGAATAGAGACTAGAAGGGAAACAATGTGATCTATCAAAAAAAGTTGTGTTTCATTTATTTTTTTGCAAAGCCTTCTATTTCATACTGCCTAAAGAATTTCCTTTGGAAGTCTGACCACTGCCTTTCAGGATAAAGAAATTTCCTAAAGTACTTGGTAAACATTGGCATGACCCAAGGTTTCTTATCAATCATTTCTGCTTCCTATAACTTTTTTTTCTAAGTTCCATGTGTGAATTAGCAGAGTAAAAATGGATTTAGCAGAGAGACCATGCACACAGGTGCTCTATACCTATTTCTATAAAGAGTTGATGAGGTTTCTTGGATAGTTACAATAGCTTTGCCTGAAGAATGACTCAGCATTCTCATATAACAGTATTCCAAGATTCCCTTTTTCTGTCCATATTACATGCTCCATCACATATTTGCATCCTTCAGTTTCTTGGCTTTTATGAGTAAGCCATCACTGTGTCAGAGAAGGAAAAAATCTCATTTAATCTTTGAAAATGTCAAATAATTTTATGTGACTATTTTTAGCACCTTAATGGCAGATCTTTTATTTATTTAGACATGTGGTTTTAGACTTCATGAAAATCTTGCCTCTGATTCTGACTAAATGGTCTTTTTATTATTACCCATGCTAAATAAAATGTGTGTTGCATCTTCACAAATTAAAAATTGGTGAAGTGGTTCATTTGGAGTGCTTGGTATAAATTTTAGCTACTTCTGAAAACTAAAATTGCATTTGCCACAAATATTAAAGATAGCAAATATTAGGACTGAAGCAATAATACAGAAAATAGACTCATCATACAATACTCAACATACCATATGATCCTTAAGCCCATCACAAACACTTCCTGAGTGCACAGCCAGGAGTAAGTTCTGGAAAAAAAAAGAGTTTATATATTAAAAATACTTACTCTGGGGCTGGAGAGATAGCTTGGAGGTAAGGTGTTTGCCTTTCATGCAGAGGGTCATTGGTTCGAGTCCCAGCGCCCCATATGGTCCCCCGAGCTTGCCAGAAGCGATTTCTGAGCATGGAGCCAGAAGTAACCCTGAGCACTGCCCAGTGTGACCCAAAAAACCAAAACCAAAACAAAAACAAAAATACTCTATATGTGACACAAAGAAAACCCTGCTGAAGTTCTACTTGTAATTTTTGCTTCATGAACACCACGATATGGGTTTAGGTGCAAATTCTGATTCTGCAAAATATTGGTTAACTCCTTATAATTTGTGCTGCCAGTGTTCCACATGTGACTTGCCACACAATGCAAAAATGTTTAATTGATATTCAAAATGACCTTTTTTTTTCTTTAAAAGACCCTTTTAAGATTATTGCATGAAAACATATTGATATGGAGAATCTTATCAATCTTGTCAATAAATTGTTTGCTGAAACTGGCTGGTTATAGTCTCATAAATTCTATTTGTCAATATTCAGGAAGCTAACCAAACAGTTTTTAAAGGGGTGTAACTTAAAATTGACAGTTTGTAGAAGTTTTGTAGTAGAATTGGAACCCAAAACCAGCAAAATATATTTAAAAATTCATTTCTTTAAATTGACTGGCACATAACTCTGAAATAATAATCAAGAATTATGCTATGGGGGCCTGAGAGATAGCATGGAGGTAAGGGGTTTGCCTTGTGTGCAAAGGTAGGTGGTTCGAATCCCGGCATCCCATATGGCCTCTGGAGCCTGCCAGGAGCGATTTCTGAGTTTTAAGCCAGGTATGACCCCCCAAAAAAAGAGAGTTATGCTATTGGATACTGGCATCATCTTTTCAATTGAGTTGAAGGATATTTATATTATAGAAGGATATTTACGTCCAAAAATAATATGATAAAAATCACTGCCAAATGTAGTATTAAAAAGTGGGAACTTAGGGAATGATATATATGTATATATATATTTCATAAATCTTTATTTAAGTACCATGTTTATAAGCATGCTTGTAGTTGGGTTTCAGTTATAAACAGAACACCCCTCATCACCAGTGCAACATTCCCACCACCAATGTCCCCACTCCTCCCCTAACCCTGCCTGTATTCACGACAGGTATTCTACTTCTCTCATTCTTTAGCATTGTCATGTGAAATAGTTGTTAGGGAAGTGATTTAATCATAAAATTGATTCTTCATAAAGGAACACCAGCATCCTTATAAAAGAAGCTGCAGAAAGATCCTGTAAGTTTTCAACCATGTGACCATAGAGCAAAAAAAGATGACTACCTATCAACTAAGAAACTGACATTGACCTTATTGGGAACTTTGCTTTGGAATTCTCAGGTTTGAGAAGTTTGATCAGTAAATGACTGTGAAAAATCACTCTAGTCCATGTCAACTTTCATACTGCTCTAACTGGTAAAGACAGTGAGATGCAGGCAGCAAGATTATTTCCAGTCTGATTTGTTAATATTCTCTTCTGGGCTAGGCTAGGCTATGCTGCATCAGTCATACTAATCAGCAATTTTGTTAAAAAATGAAACTTTATTTATTTATTTGTAGGTACCATAGTTTAAAATGCTGTTAATAATATGGTCTCATGCATAACACATTTCAACACACCTTCCACCAGTTTTTCAGTTTTCCTCCCCTGTTTTCCCAATACCCCATCACCCCCATCTTATTACACCCACTTCCCTTCCTTGTGGTAAGATTTCTATAAAGACTAGTTTTCTGTGTCTATTGCCTTTGGGCATTTTTATATCCTACTTTGTTTATTAATATTTTACATGTGAGAGAAGCCATTTTGTATCATTTTCTCTCCCGATTAGCATGATAGCCTCCTTATCCATGCATGTAACAGACTTATTTTTAATATGATTTTTATTTTGATCAATAACAGACTTATTTTATTTGATTCTCTTCTTACAGTCAAGTAGTATTCCATTGCACATGTGCTAAACAATTTATACTGTAATCTGCTGTTGCACACAGGGCTATTTCCAGGTTTTGGCTATTGTGAATCTTGCTGAAGTGAACATAGGAGTGTACAAAACTTTTATGAATAGAGTTTTTTGATTCTTTAGGATAGGTGCCAAGAAATAGAATTGTTGACACATTTAAATGCTCAATTCCAATTTTTTGAAAAGTGTCAATATTGTTTTCCAAAAGTGACTGGACCAATGGCACAGTGGTAGGACATTTGATTTGCAAATGGCCATCCTGGGACGGACCCAGGTTCAATCCCCAACATTCCATATGGTTCTCCGAGCCTGCCAGGAGCAATCTCTGAGCCCAGAGCCAGGAGTAAACCTTAAGCACTGCCAGGTGTGTCTCCAGCCCAAAAATGACTGGACCAGTTGACTCACCTGCAGTGAATGCAGGCCCCTTTTTTCCCACATCCACACCAACATTGGCAATTTTTATTCTTTGTATGTGCATCAGTATCACTGATGTAGTGAAATATAAGTAATTCTATACATATAAAGATACTGCCTATCTCTATAATCCTAGAGATGAAGAGATTTGTTGATGTTTGAATGCTAAAATAAGAGGTGTGGTGCTGACAACTTACACAAAAAGTAAAGACATTGATTGTAAAACACATAAAGGACTTGTAATTCACAATGGCCCCAATAAAAAGATTTTTTAAAAAATAAATACATGTGTTACTTCCTCATAATACTCCCTTTACAGTAACATTTATAGTGAAGCTGAATCCATCTTAAAGTTTCATTCACTTATGTAGAGATGATGAAAAACTTTTCTTTGCACAGTAAAAATATTGAAAGGTAGAAGCTCTCAAAATATGGATGGTAGTCAACTCCGAAATATATGTTGACTTCTGCAACTCATAATGATACATAATGAAGTCGAATATTCAGTTCTTACTTTTCATGCCATCAAAAAGCAGTACTAGAAGTCTGAATAAATTTTTTCTTTATAGAATTTTGATGTAATACAAAATATTTCTTGATATTATAGTGAAGAAATACATATTTTATTTTTCAGTTTCCATTCCTCTCCAATTAAAAGAGCAGTAGCAACTTCTTATCTTTTCTTCTCTTAATGTGTCATATGGTTAGTGGCCTCTGGAAGTCATTTTACAGTGAGCAGATACAAGTATATATGATGATAAAATCAAAAGATGAACGTGATGTGACCCTAAATAAGAGCAATGAGCCTTAATTTAACTCTTTAGTCCATTAACGTAAGATTAATTAACACCTTTTACATAATTAAATATTTTAGTGCATTCTTTACATATATTTAGGGCTTGTAGGTTTGATTCCATTGGCATTTATTAGATGTCTAATTAGTACAAGATAAAGTATTAGCCATAGAAAGACTTTTTTTTTACATTTCCAGGTTGACTTTCTAAAGGCAAGCATATGTTCCTCTTATATTAAAGCTTACCTGAAAGTTTTACCTTCCACCTTTCTCTCTTAGTCAGTATGTGGTAATATAGCAGAAAGGTAGTCTCTTATAAACAATGAAAAGAGCTTTATCAACTTTCTTTTATACGGGCATACATTCCACTCATTAGGGTACCACTATCATAAATAAGCCATCTTCTCAAAGTCCTGCCTTATAATTTCATTACATATGGAGTTAGGATTTCTTTCTATGAGTTCAGGTGAGAGTGCATATATTCAGTCTATAGCCAGAGTGCATTAGACATGATAGAGTTTGTTGTGTGGCTTCAACATAGGATCAAGATACTGATCTCAACATAGGATCAAGATATTGTTTCAAAAATATAAGAAAATCTAAAAAATAGTCTAATAAAGAGATGGCAATACAGAAATTAAATTGCTTTTCATCATGAAGTCACAGAAAGTTTTAGGGCTTTCTTCTGTTAGATCAAGAGAAAAGGAGTTTTTAGAAATTTGGGCTATTTTTAGCAAACTGAGGATAAAAGAATGAAAGACTAAATTATTCAAGATAGATGTTCAATCTCGATTATATTGTTTTTTCTTTTGTGTGTTTGTTACTTCTTTGCTATCCCCAATTTCTAATTTCTTATTTTATTATACATAAAAATTGACATACTATTGTCTTAGAGAATAATGTGAGCAATTTATTTATGGTTGTGCAGAACTTCTCTAGGTTTAGACTAGGAAGTCCCACTTTCTGTGCAAACCAGGATGGCTGTTCAGTTCACTTAGAGAATGAAGCAAGAGAACAGGTGAGAGTGGTGGTTAAATGGTGAAAGCTGATCAAATCTGAATTGGAATTAACTTTCAAATCCAAAAGTTGAATAATAAAGGAAGGACTGAAAATACATTCCAGGATATCTTGAAAGATCCAGGACAAGCCTTTAGATTTCCTCTTGGGAATGGCAAAGTCCAAAGGACTGTTTGAATAACAAAAAAGGAAGATTAGAAGAAAGATTCTGGTATTACTAGTTTTAAATTAATTATATAATCATGGTATGTGCTGCCAAATAATAGAGGAATTCTCACTGAAAAGGCATAATAAGACAGTTAACTATCTCTAGGCAATTTTACCTGAGGATGTGTATTCTAAACATGTTAATTTGAGGTGTTCAAAGCAACTTAATTCTCCAGCACCACTGGCATAGAGACTTTATATAACTACAATTTATAATGCTTTTTAGTAACTTCAAAAAGAACTAAGAAACTTGTGTTATAAACATGATCATTCTGATTTTAACTATTAAATAAATCTTTTACAGACCTCTCTTTTCCTCCACACTGTAGCTACTCTATTCTCAAAACTGGACACCTTATATCTCTGCTTTATTGCAGAGAAGGAAGGGAAGCCTAAGGGAAAAAATCCCATATTAAGACTGGATTGTTGCGTATGTAAACATTTCTAATCTTATCATGATCTGGAATTGTTATGTATAAACATTTATGACCCTACCCTGATCAGTGATTGAACCCTACCCTAGGGTGTAACCTGGCAAAATTGTTCTGTATGTAAACATTTCTTGGGATTAGTATGTTACTGACCCTACCCTGATCGGTGTCTGTGCCCTGCCCTAGGGAGTG
>PVKC010005279.1:0-33566 GCA_004027635.1 Crocidura indochinensis | reverse complement strand
TGGTGATGGGAGTTCCCCTGATTTTATGTTAATTTGTACCTAAAATATGATTGCCAACGATATGTAACCCAACATGTTTAAAAATAAAAATTATATTAAAAAATGTTAAGGATGCTTCTATGTACATAATATCTCTTTTTCATCTTGCTGTTTTCAGTATTCTATCCCTATTAGAGGTTTTCATCATTGTGATTAGGATGTGCCTTGGGTGCTTTTATTTGGGTCTCTTTTACCTTGTGTTTTATAGAGCATCTAGGATGTGGGTGCATGCAATATTCTGTTCCGGGAATTTTGCAATGATGCCTTTGACTATTGCTTCTTCATTGGGGCTTTCTTCCTGCCTATCTGGGACCCCAATGATTTTCTCATGTTGTTCCTATTGAGTTTATCCCAAGTGTTTATTATTGTCTGTTCACTTATTTGGAATATTGTTTCCATCATTTGCCCTTGTGCTTTAAGTCTCTTTTCCAAATTCTTCTATTGTATGGTGTTATTATGCTGCTCATCTTCCATCTCAGTGATTCTGTTTTCAGCAGCTGTAACTTTGTGTGTTGAGTCTTTTCAGTGAGTTTTTCATTTTGTCTGCCAAGATTTTCAGACATGTTATTTCAGTTCTAAATTTTCTTATTTTTACAGTAAGCACCTCTTAAGTTTTATTTGCTGTTCATTCAATTGATTCCATGATTTGAGTTCTTTGAAAAATCGTCACATCTCCTCTCTAAATTCTTTATTAGAGAAGTTCTAGAGGTGGAACTCCCATATTCATCCTCTGTGTGTGGTGGGTTTTTGCATTGTCTTCCCATTGTCACTTTTGCAGTGTGCATTGATTATTTTATGATGGGAGGATAAATGGTGACTCTTGTTCGGAAAAATCCATGAGTGAATGGGGTGGGAAATGTTAATGATGAAAACTGACACTCAATTTTGAATAACTTTGTAATCATGGTATTCAAATAAAAAATGTAGATTTAAAAAAGAAACTCAGAAAAAAATAGAAGTCCACAGCTAAACACATTATCTCTTCTTATTTATAGGTGACAACTTCTGTCCTAAACTTCAAGACCCAAAGTGGTACAGGAGTAACCCCCGAGCAAAGCTGTGTGGTCCCAAAACACAGACACACACACATGCAATTTGCAATTTCTACAGTAGAGAAACTTCATTAATGTCTTTATATATTTTTTTACTAGTAAATGCAAGGATTTGATTTTTTGGGGGGGGTCACAACCGGTGGTGCTCAGGGGTTACACTTGACTCTGCAATCAGAAATAGCCCCTGGCAGGCTTTGGGATGTATGGGATTCCAGGAATCTATCCACTATATCCTGACTTGGCCGCATGCAATGCAAATGCCCTACTACTGTGTATCTCTCTGCCACTGATGAACTGATTTTAATTTAAATATAAACTATTCAAATAATGTTAAATAAAATATAAACACATATTTAATATTTCAAATGTTAAGACGACTGAAATGTGCAAGAGGTAATTTCCAAAAATAATTATTTTAGATAATTATCAAATAAAATTATTTTAAATAAAGTATATTATTTTCTGCACAAAGAAGCCAGCAACCATTTACATATTTTTTAATTTCATGCACATTGGATTAAACAATAGGAGCATTGTATATGTCTATATTCTACAAGAGGACTCTACTGAGATATCTTCATTGTGCAGGTTACCTTCAGTATTTGATAAGTTCTTCAATAGTATTGTCGTCTTAGTGCAAATTGTTAATGCAAACCTATAGCTAAAGTATTTGTTAACTTTAGGAAGGGTACATTTCTAAAAAAAAAAAAAAATATAAAATCCATTCCTTCAACTTCCAGGAAAAATCTCAATAAGTAATGATGTCAGCTTAAATCTCAGCTGTGTTTTTCTTTTACTGATTTTGAATATCCATTAGTGATAATAGCTAGAAGATTCTTAGGGAGGGGAATTTCATATTTCAGGCTAATATATACACTTCTTTTCTTTTCGATGGCTCTATATTCATACACTTAGTGCATTAACTCTGTTATGATCAGAGAATGACTGCCATTCTCAGAAAAATTAGTTAATTAGTTGATCCGTTACTGCATTAATGAGTCAAAATAGAATTTCTTAATGAAATAACTGTACATCATCCTTCAAGAATACCTTTTATTTTTAATGGTAAAAGATTTAACTCTCATTTCTTTTTTACCCTAAAATGTATGTATCAGATACCATTTACTTAATTTTATTAGGCAGGTTCTGAACATACCCTTAATCTTGAAGGTAGGTATCTCATTATTGCTAGGTACCTAATTTATTTGTTATTTTCTAAAAAGAGGACCAATTTTAACATTATAAAAATATTATGGTTCATGGGGGAGAAAACTTAAAGGTCTTCATTACAAAACATTGCCTTGAAACCCAAACACAATTATGTATGTAATCAAGGTATTTAAATAAAATATAAAAAACAATTAAAAACAAACAAACAAACAAAATATTGCCATGTATAACACCTTTTCTCTATAGTCAATTCTTGTGGAATTTATTTCTTTTTTGCAATTCATGAAGAGGGTGTGAAACATTTATGGGAATCACTAAGAAAGTAAATAAAATGCCTTTTTTTTTGGGGGGTCACACCAGCAGTGCTCAGGGGTTACTCCTGGCTCCATGCTCAGAAATTGCTCCTGGCAGGCACAGGGGACCATATGGGGCACCAGGATTCGAACCGATGACCTTTTGCATGAAAGGCTAACGCCTTACCTCCATGCTATCTCCCGGGCCCAAAATGCCTTTTTTAAAAACAAAAACATCTGCTGCATTTTAGTTTATAGAATCATTTCTTACAGAAAAGGTACTCAGAATATTAATATAAAGCGGAAATATCAATGTTTCTGACAGTTTTCTATGACTAAATAATCACAAATGTTTGTCACTTTAACCTGATACAGTTTTAATATCAAATGCCTTTATGTTTTCAAGCCAACAAAGTTACAAAATAAAATACAGAGGAGGTCTATGAGCCCTTATTCTTTTCTGACCATATATTTTACTTGCTTGTTTCTTTGCTTGCTTATTTCTATTCTGGAGAAGTCAGTGTTTTTACTTTCAGTTTTTTTTTTCTCTCTTTCTCTCATCTCACATCTTTCTAAGCAATTGTTATTCAATGAAAATTATCTTGCATTACTGAAAACTAAAGAAAAATAAAATTCAACACAAGTCTATATATGAAAATATTTTAGATTACCTGATGCAATTCTATTAAAAATCATACATGTTAACAAGGGAAACATTACCCCTCAACATCCACTCTGATCACAACTGTATATTATTTTGCCAAATTAACTCTGCTATTTCTTGATAGAGTTTAAGTCATGTAAATTTGTTAATTTGCCTCCATAGCTGTCCAACTGTAATGGTTGTGTGTAGTTCTTTTGAAGTATTCTCTTTGCTAGTAAATCTAAGTTCACTATCATCCCTTCAAATCCAGAAGGCTGTGTTCAGATATGCTATTTCAAATTATCAGGTAGGGTGACAGGAAAATGGCATATATTGCTATCTCTTTAATGTTAAAACCTTTTCCTTAGCTAGTATGGCAGAGAACAAATGGTTTACATATAGACCAACTGTTTTCTGTCAAAAGTCTATGTCTAAAAGAAAAGTCCAGGTACATGTCAGCAGGAGGGAAACCCCTCAGTATAGATCTTCCATCCTAAATCTTGTTGTAAAGGTCATGCATTGTGTTATATAATTGTCACCTTGAAAAGTTCTTTGATAGTTTGAACTTTACGACTTGCAAGAAATGCTGGGCTGCCAAGTGGAGTACATTTTCCAGGTTTCTGAGTTCCTGCTTGAGCTAAATAAAGTGTGACAAATCCCCTGAGGGCAACCCAGGGCTTTTCATGCCACAGGAACTGACTCAAAAGTTACATACTCTTAAAGTAATAGAAAACTGCACAACCAACTATAGAAGTTGCCTGTACCAGAAAAGAAATTCTCCAGAGACTATGAATACATGACATTTCCAAAATGCTTCAGAAGAGGCCAGAAAATAAAGTCAGGATTTATTTATTTATTTATTTATTTACAGAAAATAGCTGATTTAATAGAACCAAGAAAATGTGATCATCTGAGTTTAGAAGTTTTTGTTTCTTGGTCAGCTCATCTAATTGGAATTTGTCATATACTAATGCGAAATTAGTTGATAAATACAATACATTAAATTTCAATCTGGAGCCTCAAGAATATAAATATATTAGAAAAGCCTTTCCTCTCTTTGTGGAATCCCTGAACTAGAAACTATTGACTATAACTTCATCAACATTCAGAAAACCATCTCTATATTTCATAAAACATTTTTATTAATTTGTCATTGGTAGATTTTATAAAAATGAATTCTAAATTTTATTTTTTAATTTAATTTTATTTTGGCACTTTAATTAAAGAGATCTATGTGTTAAAATTCCAGCACCATACTCTTTACAAATATCTGCTTCTACACTTTGAGTATTCAGTTTCTTCCTTTTCCATCATAAGTTCATAAATCCTGTTTTATTTGTAAATAAAATGAGGGACTGTTTAAGTTATATATAACCTAAATTTATTCTTCTCATACTTAAATTGCTAGAACATGGAAGAATTTTTTTTTGCTACTACCAAAGAAACATAGAAAACAATCAACATAAAACTGTGGAATATTGGACAATTTTTCTAAAGAGAAGCATTAATATATGGCCCACAGACTCTTTCTTGAGCAATGGGAGAGTTAATATAAAACAGTTAATAAATGTTCTTTCAAGTTTTTAATACTGCATATTTTGCCCTTTTCTCACTAAGTAATAATGTGGTCATTCTCTTTAGAGAGAACTTTATGTGTGGTCAGAGCATTACAGGAAATCTCTCCACACTTAGACACAATCTGAAGTAGTATATATAAGTACTGTATTAGTGTCTCAGCCCTGGTACTCAAATGCCTACTCATTGGAGAAGAATCTGTCAAAGTGCAGGAAGACATGAAACTTCACAATTCAGAATCATGAAGCCACAAACATTTATAATTATTTATATTGCATAATTTAACTAGGTCAGTGTTACAAAGTCTATTAGGCCTATAAATTAATTTACAAAATATATGTTTACCAAAAAGGTGTTTGTTGAAGTATTAAAAGTATCATAATGTTTCGTAAGTATTTAAAAGCATCAGAATGCTGGTAAAAAATATTCAAGTATTAAAGACTGGAAAATTTGATGGAGGAAAAGGTATAAATAGGACTACCAGTTATAAGTAAACTTGATAAATATAAGGTTGCATTTTGAGACAATCCTTTAGAAATTTCTGGTTAGTCCTATCTGATCTAAGAAAATTAGAGAGTGATCAACAAAATGAACCAAAAATAAGTACACAGAAGGAAATAACAAAGCATAGATTAGAAATTAATAAGTTGGATATTGTAAAAGCAATTTGAAATATCAGTGAAACCAAAAGTTGGTTCTTTGAAAAAAATAATCAAATCAATAAACCACTAGTAAAACTCACAAAAAAAGTGAGGGAGAGAAACGTAATATACAAATTAGTAATAAAAAGAGGGGAATCATTTAAGATACTATAGAAATTTAAAGAATAATCAGAGACTACTTTGAGAAAGTCTATGCCACAAAATCAGAGAACCTGGAAGAAAATGATACATTCTTGAACTCTTATAATCTCCCAAGATTGAACTAAGAGGTTCTGACATATCTGATCAGACCCATAAGTATTAAATAAATTAAAATGCTAGACAAAATCCTTTCCAAAACCAAAAGCCTAGGCACAGATGGATTCACTAATTAATTATTTCAAACCTTTCAACAGGACCTACCAATAATCCTTTTCAGGCTCTTCCAAGAATTTGAAGATGCAGAAATACTCCATGAATTAACATACACAATAAATCAACATAATACACCATATGTATAAAAGAAAAATTAAAACCATATGATCATATCAATAAATGCAGAGAATGCATTTGATAAGGTCCAACACCCATTCAATATAAAAGCTCTCAACAAAATGGGAATGGAAGAAACGTTTCTCAGTATAATCAAGGAAATTTACCACAGTCACATATTATACTCAATGGAGTAAATTTTATAAAAGACAAGGATTGAGGCTGGCGTGTGGTACGGGAATTAAGGCACCTGCCTTCCAGAGCCTTATATGTTCCCCCCGTCAAGAGCAATTTTTGAGAACATAGCAAGGAGTAACCCCTGAATATCACTGATTGTGGCCAAAAACAAAACAAACAAAAAAAGCAAACAAAAGACAAGGCTGCCCCCCACTTGTTACTCCTACTTAACATAATACTGGAATTACTTGCAATAGCAATTAGGCAAGAAAAGTATCTATGGTATCTAAATAGGAAAGAAGAAATTCAAGTTTTCACTGTTTACAGATATCAAGATACTATATTTAGGAAGCCCTATTTCTCTATCATAAAGCATCTACAAGCCTTAGATTTGTATAGACTAGTTCCAGGCTACAAATCTTTACATGCAAAAATCAATGGGCTTCTTTTATACAAATAATAATTGAGAAAAAATTGATATCGAAAAATCTCATTCACAATAGTTCCACAGAAACTTAAATAGCCTAGAGTCAACTTAACTAGAAAGGCGAGGGACCTATACAAAGAAAATTTGTATAAAAACACTCCTTCAAGAAATAAAAGAGGACATAAAGAAATGGAGACACATATTCATGGATTCACAGATTGGGAAATTTAACAACATTAAAATGGCAACACTCCCCAAAGCATTTTACAGATTTATTTCAAACTCTCACGGATACTCCTGGCATTTTTCAAAGAAGTGGATCAAACACTCCTGATATTTATTTGAAACAATAAAAGTCCACGAATAGCTAAAGAAAACCTTAGGATAAAGAAGATGGGAGGCATAACTTTTCCTATCTTTAAATGGTATTACAAAAGCAACAGTCTTTGAAACAGTATGGTATTAGAATAAATTCAGTCTTCAGATCAATGGAATTGACTTGAATATTCAAAGAATGTTCCCTAGACACATCAAGTGTATGTCTCTGAAAAGGGGGCAAAAAATGCAAAACGGAACAAGGAAAGACTTTTCAACAAGTGTTGTTGGAACAACTGGTCAACCACATGCAATACAGTGAAACTGAACTTCTATCTAACACCATGCACAAATGAAAATCAAAATGGATTAAATACGTGGATATTAGATCATGAATCATAAGGTAAATAGAAGAACACGCAGATAAAACACCTCAGGACATTGAGACTAAAGGCATCTTCAAGGAGGTGTTTGATTCTTAGTCACTCTTTCCTTTGAGTTGAAGAAGCTTCTAAATTTAATGTAGTCCCATTAACAGTACATTGATATCATGGTACCTCAAAAATATCTAAAGAATTATATCTGGGAGCACAGATGACACATCAGGTCTTTTACTACATTACCTGAGATTGTAGCATTAGTCTTGTAGTAATCACTTAATAGGCTTACTTTTTTCCTTTATCTTTCCTTATCTCTTTCTATCCTTCTATCCTATTTTCTTTCCTTCCTAGCCTTTCAGCATCATTTGTTGAAGAATCTAATCTTTCTCCATTTCATAGACTAACTGGTTTGTTGTAAATTAGCTATATGTTTATCATAAAAATATGAATTCCAACCCTTTGATCTGACAGTCTGTTCTTATTCCAGTACTACAATGTTTAATTTATTATAGTTTTATAGTATAGTTTTAAATAATATATTTGATTATATAATCACAGTTTATTCAGTAACTCCCAAATTCTTATTCATCAGAATATATGTTCACAATTTGAAGTTCACCACAAAGAGTGGTGAACACTGTTAGGAATATAACTACACTAACAACTAGCATGACAATGTTATAGAATGAGGAAGTAGAATGCCTGTCGAGAATACAGAAGGGGAGGGAGAAGTGGGGGACACTGGTGGAAGAAATGTTGCACTTGTGAAGGGGGCGTTTTCTATTTATGATAAAAAACCCAACTACAAACATGCTTGTAATCATGATGCTTAAATAAAGATTTATATATAAAAAATCAAATTTCAAAAAAAAATATATGCCCATATTATCGATCCAAATCTCAGTAAAACTAAAGCCTGTTGTTTGAAGCTAACTTGGAACTTTTATTTTGCAGAAGCAGATAACTGACATAATGATTATATACTGTTTAATGAAATATAGTGCTAAATATGCTTGTACTTATCTTAGTATTTAATAGTACTAGGTTGTTGCTTCAGTTTTTATCTTTATTTCCTACTGGTGTCTGTTTGATTTCATAAAATAGAAATGACCATATACAGTTCTGGAGTGACTGCACAGGGGTTGGGCATTTGTCCTGCATGTGGCTGAAAGAGTAAGACCATGGTTTGATCTCCTGGGGTCCCATATGGTCCAACAATGCAGGAGTGATTTCTGAGCACATAGCCAGGAGTAACCTCTGCACATCACTGGGTGTGGCCCAAATTTTTTTTTAAAAAAGACAATATGATTAGCATTAAGACTTTAGTAGAAATGGAAAAGTGTGGCATTTCTCACCCAAAGAGACACTGAATTAGAATTTGTCAATGAGACAGCTCCCATGTTATTTTGATTGTCATTTTTATGCACTGCTGTAGACTAAATTCAATATGCTCACTTAAGAATCAAGCATAGATTTTATAATAAAATATTGTTTTTTCTGTTTTTCATGACATTGCATTGTGTAATTTCACAATATGAATAGTGATATCTATGTGGAAGACTTAAGATTATATAATTAGCTAGAGAAATGACAAAATTATGCTAGATATTAAAACTGCTAATGAGGTTTAATAGTTATTAAAATTCAAAATGTTTTACATAAGTACCTTAACGATGTAAATGAGGTTTAGGCATATAGTACAATGGGTTAAGTAGTATCCTGAATGCTGCAGAACTAGGTTTGAATCTTAGTAGTATTTCGTGTCTCATGAAGAATGATCATTAGCACCAAAAGTCTTTCCTGAGCACTGAGGAGTGTAACTTCAAAACAACCCAAAATATTTATTTACTTATATATTTGGTTTGAGGACTACATTCAGTGACGTTCAGGGGTTATTCCTGGCTATGCGCTCAGAAATAGCTCCTTGCTTGGGGGACCATATGGAACAGCTGGGAATTGAACAGCTGTCCAGCCTAGCCTAGGCTAGCAGGCAAGGCAGTCCGCCTTACAATACCCCTCCGAACCCAATACAAAATATTTAAATAAATAAATGATAAGAAAATCAATTTTTTGCAAGATTTGAAAGTGTTATTTTCCTGCAAAACATAGGAATCTGTTCTTTAGGTGGAAGTTGGTGTTTGATTGAAAACTTGCAACCAGTTGTCAGAGCCTAACTCTTGCTGCTGTGCCAGACATCACAACTTGCCAGTGTCAAGTAACCATATAAAATGACTAGAATTGAATCAAGACCTTTCATGTTCAAAGCAAGCACATTAATATTACATGCTTATGTATAGATGTATCTCAGTGTGATTATATATGTATATTTATATCATAAGTGATAGAATGTGTAAATAGCAGAAAGATGAGAAAAGTCATCCACTGAAATCAGAACAATTCTTTAGAGACAATGTATTGTCACTATTTTGCTTGTTTGAGTATTTTCTTATTCTTTTTTTTCAGATCAAACTTGGTACTCAGGGATTATTCTTGCCAATGTGTTCAGAGATCACATCTGCTGCTTTGGAGTACAAGAAGCAGTGCTAAGGATTGAACTAGGTTAGTTTTACATAAGACAAGTTTCTTAACCCTTACACTTCATAGTCTAGAATTATATTATCTTTATAACCACTGTAAGAAGATAATATTAGTTTCTCTTTACTTTTGGAGTAAGAAATAGAGGGAGATAGTAAACAGTTTGTTCTTCGTAGTTCATAGAATGAGATACGGACTCTGGTACAAATTTAATCCATTTTCTCTATGGAACATCATTTTATTTTCCTCTCCTCTTGTATTCTCTAAAATTCTTTAAAACTATTTTGCTCCACTATTTGTGGGATGCCTGTGTCAATATAAGAACTGAATTAATTTTTTTTGCAAAGAGCAATTTCTCACTCCAGACCGAGTTGACTCCCTGTGAACTCTGGTGTACAGACTTGTTACTGGCTGTGCAGAAAAGCTGGCTTTATGCATCGCTTAATAGTTGCATAATAGTTATGGTGGGACATGAACATTGGTGCAGGTACTTTTAGCTAATTTTACCAACTCTGACCCATCCACTACATACATTCCAGAGGATAACAGGAAAGGAATGAACGGAGAGGTGGAAACACTGCTTTCTCAAAGCTACTTCATTGCTCCCCCACTTCATGCAAGTCACCCACAAACATAACATTAGCTCTTTTTTGGTTGTTGGTCATGATGGAGTGTTAAAAGCATAAATGTCCCTTTAACAAATTTTAAGTGTAAAATGTTATATTTCTCATTATAGGCGCTAGGTTTTACACCAAATAGCTAGCACTTACTAGCTTTATATAACTAACAGAAAAGACGGCCTTTGAAAACCGACATGCATGTCCTGTTCTGCCCTTCCTGTTCTCTGTCTCATCATGCATATTATAGTTTTGGCAGGTGTGCTGCTTTTTGTATGTATTAAAGTACCTGGCTGTTTTTATTTTTGCTTTTTTGTATTTGTTCTGTTTTTCTTGTTTTGTTTTGGGTGTGGATGGCATAAGGGGGCCACATCCAAATGTTCACAGGGCTTACAGACTGAGTCTGAGAAACCCAGAAACTAAAACTTTGTCCTAAAAATAACAGAAATTCAGGCCCACTTGTCTTTGTCTGTTTCTTTCTCTCTCCCTCCCCGAATTTTCTCACTCACCCTATTCTCCCAATCTCATTCTCTCTTCCTGTTTATCAATCCCTTCATGAATGACTTGATATATGTTTCCTGAAATACCGCATATATTAATAGACCTGCACAGAATAAGCGTTGTCATTTCAAAGTTTCATAATAATGTATGAAACACACTATAATACTTATAATTTTTATTATTATATAAGTATCAGAATGTAGTATTTTCCCTCCTGTTACTGACTTGTATAACTTAAGCTTTTTATTCCAACTTCAAACATGTTTCCATATAAATTTCTATTTATTTTAAAACTTTTTCTTTTTATATTTTCATGTTACTGGGTATAAAACCTAAGATCTTATACATGGAAACTAGGTTGTACCAAAGGTAGATCTTCAGTCCCTGTAGCTATTCATTTTGATAAGGATAAATAATTCCCCACTGCTTATACATAAGTATCTTATTTTGTTTATTGGTTAATTTTAAAGAGTATGCTAATTGTTTAATTAGCCAAAATTATTGGTGAAATTAGCATTTGTGTTTTTTTCTTTTGGAGATTAGAAGGTGACACTAGGTTGTGTTCAGGGATTATTCCTAGCTCTCACGCAGACATTTCTCTTGGCATCCTCAGGTTACCATATGGGATGCCTAGTATAAAACCCAGGTCAGCCACATGTAAGTCAAATGCCCTATCCTCTGTACTATCTCTCTGCCAAATATATTGTTTTTATAGTGGAAATCTTTATTTGATGTTTTACTCTATCACTTTTGAAGTTAAAAAATGTATTTATTTTTTTAAAGTTAACAGGTATGCTTATTATTTAGAATTCAGTATGTATTTACATAAAAGCAATTTTATATATGACCAAAATATGTATTGTGTTACATATCATTGCAGAAAAACAATCATCAATATTAAAGTCAGTAAAATAAAATAAAAACTTATGTAGTAATATACTATATTTTTGTTCCACAAGTTTTTTCCTCAACAGTGCATCTTATAGAGTGAATGTTGCCTAGAGCTGAGTGCAGAGGAGGAAAGCAACTAAAAATTATGTGTGCTTTATGGTTAGGTGCATCTTATAGAATGAAATGTACAGCATTAAAATCTTTTTAATTATAGAACTAAAGACAATAAAAGTATTTATTTCACTAGAATTACAGGTCAGAATTTAGTGCTGGGGCCTGCACAATAGCACACTGGATAGGGCATTTGCCATGCACACTGCTAACCTGAGTTAACATCCCCAGCACCTCATATTGTCCCCTGAGCCAGTCAGGATGATTTCTGAGTGCAGAGCCAGGAGTAACCTCTTAGTACTAACTGTTGTGGCCCCCCAAAACAAAAATGTTAGTGCTACTAGGTACACTGATAATTTTAAATTAAAAAAATGTTTATATATGCAGCATAGTGTTTATAGAAACTGCAGTTAAATCTATGATTGTCTATTAATTTTAGAGGATAAACAAAATGTACTGTTATTGTAAAAGGATTTAGAGAAAGGTGGGAAGAAGAAAATAGACTACTATGTTAGAAATAATTTGCTACATGAGAAAATTACTTGAACTGAAAGAAATAAAGACATGGAGATTAGGAGAAAGAAA
This sequence comes from Crocidura indochinensis, assembly GCA_004027635.1. Taxonomy (NCBI): domain Eukaryota; kingdom Metazoa; phylum Chordata; class Mammalia; order Eulipotyphla; family Soricidae; genus Crocidura; species Crocidura indochinensis. The sequence goes on along the minus strand of PVKC010005279.1, from coordinate 21,122 downwards.
AAATGATACAAAGGCTATGTGTTTATTTCCTTCTATCCACTAAAGATCATAATGTAGTATGGAGAAAAAATAAGAACAGCATATCTTAGAATATTTAGAATGCATCTATATAAGACTTGAATAAACATATAAAACATTTATTTTCCATTTTTAAAATGGGAACAAAATGTCAGAACCCAGATATCAACATGCAACACATTCTTCACTGTTACTGTTAATACTTATTTCTAACATGAATATCTTTTCAGAACTTCTATTACCAGTATAAGTGCAACATCAGATTAACCTTGGTTTATGTCTACTTTAGTAAAAAAGAACATGATTTCTAATAACAACTACAACAACAAAAAGAAAAACGGTAAGCTTTGAAACAAAATTTTAATTTTAGCTACCAGAAAAAAGCTGTCAACTAAGTAGAGAGCTGTCTGGAATGTGTCCATGATGGCAAACATCTCTGCAACCTGGCTCTTCACAGCTTACCCTGGACTTCAGAATTTAACAGAAATCTAACTGGGGGAATTTGGTTGAGAATAAAGGATAAACAGTAGTTGGCTAAACCGGTGCCTGATGTGGGAAGTACAATCAATTTTGGACATACTAGACCCAGAGACACACAAGAGTGTCAGAGAGGAGTTGAAATACTGAAGCCCATTGTATACTGGGAGATAAGCCAGCCAAGTTACTCACATTAGTAGAAGGAAGACTGTGTCTGGCATCTCAGACATATTGCCAAGCATCTGCTATTCTCAGCCAACTCATACACACCTAGATGGAGTGTTTTCTCTGTTGTATTTTAAAAGTGCATCACTTCAAATATTTTCAAGAAAATTCAATAGTCATTTTAAAGCATTTACAGCAACAATAAAGTGCTACTTTATTGTTTACAAATAATCTATTTGATGAAAGATAATGAAAATAAGTCCCTTTTTGCTATTTCACAGAAACACACATCATTGTATTTGTGTGAAAAATTAATAAAAAGCTTTATATTTCTTAAAAATTCATTATGATTGCAAACTTGGACCTTAACATTGTTATGAAAAAAGAGTTGGATGAATAGCAGAAAGTCCTGGCTATGCCACTGTACTCCAGGGCATTTCATTCCATCTTAGATTCAGTTCTCTCATCTGTAAAATGAGCAGGTTGGGCCAGATAATCTCTGAGGTCTATTCTACAAGCATAATTGTACAAATCCATCATTATTATCACTAGTTAATGTGAGCAGCTATCTTGTCAGTGTACACATATACCAATTCCAAGCTGTTGGCATAATATAATAAGACTTCTAAAACATCTATTTAATTTCCCATGGAAGAAAAACTGAAGTAATTGATTAAACAAATTTTAAATAATGTAATTTAGGTTAATGGGCTTCTCTCAGAATATAAAAATAGTTTTGATTTCCTATAAAATCTATTCAAGTCTCCACATTTTTCCAATACTTTTCACAGATTTTCTTTCTGCCCACAGCAGTCACTGATTTTAATTGAAAGGAGAAAAATATTTTTGATTGTCTAGTTGTTTTATTGGATTCTATATCATTGAATTTCAAACTGGTTTCAGTGGGACCTGCCAAGACTGGCTTTTGCCAATCTCTTAGTCTCCTTATTACACTCCTGTCCTCGGTAGCATTGTTTGCCTTTTTGTCTGCTGTCTGATTAAACTGACATCATTTTGCCTTTCGTGACTCTAGTGTCATTTTCTGTTGACAGTGTCTAGTAATGGTAACAGAGTAGTGTCCTTGTGGAATGGGAGAAGCCATTGATTGGTTAGGTGTATTAATGCAGACCTGTTAAATGACATGCAGACTCGTCTTTGTGCTAAGTGGCAGCTGAATGGGTGCCAGTGAGGGAAGGTTATTAAGCACAGATAAGAAGCAGCACCTCTATTCACTGGCAATGTCACTTTCTCCCACTTGAGGAAAGACATTTATTCAAGACATTTATTTTTCCTCTTACTGAGGATATTTAAGACAGAAAGTTGCTAGCTTGCTGTATGTCTGCAGACTAGTTTCTAGAATGAGAAGTCTAGAGAAATTCATATAGAAGTTTCCTCTATGTTCTATAGGAAATGAATATTTAAATTAGAATCATCAGATTGTTAATTATATTGAGGCAAAGAAATGGAGGCCCATGGCACATATGTTTTATTTTCTTATTATTTTTGTTTGGTTTGTTTGTGGTTTTGCTTTAGATACAGAAACAACATTGCTCAGAAATTACCTTTGGCTTCACACGCAGATATCACCTTTCAAAGCACTCATGGGAACATATAGGATGCTGGGTCCAGAACAAGAGTATATCTAATGCAAGGTAAATGCCCTATCAGCTTTACACTTATTTTGGCCATTTCTATCAATGTTTTATCATTGTTTTATATATATATTTACAAATATATGTACTTGGAAATAGAATTAACATTATTCTGTTTTATTTGAGAATAGAATAACATTTAAAATAAATTTACCACAAATTTTGTTTGTTCCTTTGTTTGGTTGGGTTTTGGGCTACACCCAGTGATGCTCAAGGGTTACTCCTAGCTATGTGCTCAGGAAGCACTCAGAGCTTGGAGGATCATATGGGATATTGGGGTATCGAACCGCTGGTCTGGCCTAGGTTAGTGAGTACAAGGCAAATGCCCTACCATTTGTGCCACCGCTCTGGCCCACCACAAAATTTTTAAGAAATAAGAAAGTTTATAAAAAATCTTTTGAAGAACTGTTAAAATTATTCAATATAAAGAACATGCTAAAAGTATGTTTGCTTAAATTTCCAGGCTTTTATACATTACTTGTATCTTATATTTTTATACATTATCTACATTATACATTATATTTTATATATATTCTACATTATACAATGTATCTTTTATACATTACTTGTATGTTCAGTATATAATATGCATAATATTGTTTTATATTGCAAAACTGTCCATTTCTACAAGAAAAATGATTGGTCTCCTCTTAATCTATTGAAAATTAACAATATTTTCTGTGCATATTTAACTACTAGATATGTTATATGTGGGTTTGCTTTATTTTGAAATATTACACAAACTTTTCTTACTATATATATGTATATATATTACAGGTTAATATTGTTATGTGACTTAATTTCAAAAAATTTTCCTTTTAATTTTTATTATTTAGTTGGGCTTTCCTTATAGTACTGCCCTATGACAGTTATTGGGATTTGCATAATAATTGTTTTAAACCCAATTATAAGTTCACTCAGAATATTAGGCACAAGGGGCCAAAATATATTTAGAATATAAATCAATCTTCTATTACTTATCTTATTTGAATAACTATTTTATTCTCAATTAAATGAGTTATAATAAAACAGAAAATTATTCAAGATTATACATAATATGTTTTTGTTAACCACTTATTTCTTTGCTTTACATGTAATTGATGATTAATAAATTTAGTATCCTTATCAATAAATCATCATGAAGAAATCGAATCAGTCAGTTCAACTTTACATCAACTATGAATCAAATTTACTTAATATGAGTTTCTTATTTTATACCAAGATTTGAAATAAAGTCTCTGATATTTTTATCTTTAGGTCTTACAAAAGACAGCCTGATATACACATATAAATATGGACTCTTATATTTACTTTGCTAGATATTTTTCAAATACATTGCCCTTTTATGTCACATCTCAAACATTTGACTTATTATCTTTATTTTACAAATAAAGAATCATGATATGAGTGGTTAAGTAAATTCCACAAAACATATTGGTAAGGAAAAACTAAACTTCAAGTCACCCAATTTTAAGTTTTTCATACCTAAAATATCCTTTGAACTACACTCCAACAAAGTCTTTGATATAAAATTTAGCTCTTTACTGCTGAACTTTCAGACATTGGTAATAAATTCAAGAAAATCAACAGATAAACGGCCCCTAGGAAACTACAAAAATTGGGGGCATTTCTCAAGGCATTTCATGTTCTATATTTCTGAATCTGGCATATTTTTCTCTCATTAAATATTAGATGATATTTTAAGTACTATTTGTGGTATATCATATGACAAGCGTGCACATTAAATATTTATGTATTTTATGACCCCTATAGGTACATAAATTATAGAATAATGCCTGATCATTCATAACTTAAATATATAAACTCTAGGTTTGATTATCATATGTAATTATAAACCAAGACATCTGGTAAATGCAATTAATCTACAATGACAATATTATCAAAGTATATTAGTCTATTTACAATGATGTCTAATTACTCACATATAAATACACAAATATTAGACAAGATAATAGGTATTATTTTTTCCCCAAAAGTAGTTAATCAGTAGCGAACAGAAAAAAAATTGGTGCTAAAATCATTTAATCTTTTTTTATTTTTAAGAAAATATTTTATTTAGATTAATTTATTTAGATAATTACAAAGAAAGATATTGTCAAGAAAAGTGAACTTCTTAATATATGTGTATATTTGTTTTTCCACTTCATATTATTAAATTTGTTAAATTGAATGCAAAGTTTATGAATTTATGTATGTAGTATGTACTAGGTGTCACTATTAAATCTTTCAAAGTCATAGATTTCCAAATCTGCTATCTAACCATTTCATATATTCGTTAAAATACAGAATAATTTGTTTTGGATTAAATAATACACTCATTTTGCTTTTTCTCAATCAAGTAATTTGCATGAAATAAATTCTGCTGTCAGTTTGAGGTACAGTAAGCAATTGGTAAAAAGTATTTACTTCCTAAAATTTTATATCCATTGAAAAAAAAAGATAGAAAAGTCAAGTATGTATGCATACTATAGTATGTCAAATGCTAAATTATAGAGGACACAAACTTGATATTGAATTGATCAGGAACCTGAATAGGAGGTGAAAGAAATGAATTAGCCATGAATTTTTTTTAGGAAGTACCAAGGGACAGTGTTGGAAATTATTCAAAGTGAGTTTGTGAATTATGCAGCTAATGTGCTAGGAGTGCCCACTAATGTTCAGCATGTACAGAGGTTATCAGCTGGTCTGATAGATATAGAGTAGGCCAATGCTCATGGAGTGAGTTTTTGGATAATAAATTATGACAAACAAACATAGACCCATATCATGCAAAATATTTATTCTATTAAATGTCACTATTCTTCATTTAATTGAAATTTATCATTGTAATCAGAATTATCACCATCTAAATCTATTCATATATCTTCTTGGTTTGACAGAATTAACATAAGGTGTACATTGTTGATATACTATTAATGAAATAATAATGCTCTTAAAGCGTATGCTTCTTGAACTGCTGATATTGATTGAATCATGCTAAAATATTGAATAAACTAATTGTTCCAAGAAATTCATAATTAGAATACTGCATGCATTTAATTGCTTTCAAAATTACATTTTAATGTGTGGTATATATCCATGCTTTTGACAATTCATTTTCAGAAACTTCCTTTTCATAAATATATTTAAAATCCCTAGATTACAAATATTCTGATTTTTATGTTACTCCTATAAAGTCATGTTTCTGGTGTTTTATCTCAAGATATGAAGTAAGATATGAATTTTATTAAATACATATTTAGAAAAACAGATTGATATTAGTTCAGTTGAAATTTAGTATATTTGTGTTGAACTACAAATTACAAGGCTTCTCAGTGATTGATGATAAAATGAGATCTTCATTTTATAGTTTCTTAATATTTTCAAGAATATTTGACTTGAATTCTTGTATTTTAACATTTTTTGTCACATATGCATTATTTAAGGAAAAACTTTTAGACTAGATTGTGCTTCCTAAGGGTACATTATATCACAATATGCAATAAGTTAGGTTCAAAAAAATTCCAGCCAAAATATTATCAGAAATAAAGAAAGCAAATAATGGCACAATGCTACATTGGTGTGTGTATTACCTACAGCAAATAGCTTAAGTAAAGATTTTTTACATATTATAAGAGTCCTTAAGCACTTAGTTTCCTTTGATAGCAAAGAATGAATATTTATTCTGAAAATTAATATTCATTGACTCATTTTTCTTGTACTTTCTGTTATTCTGCCATTGAATGCTGACGATGAAATAGGGTTATATGTCAATGCTCATATGGTAATATAAGTAACAAACATAATTAAATCCCAAAAGGATAAAAATATATTTTAATTTATGAATAGCAAGTTTAGATACACATTATTGTCCAATCACCATCATAAAAAAGTCAAAGATATACTGCATACCTTTTAAAGCAATTATTAACCTTTATAAAAGATGCATACCAAAAATATGTGGAATCTAATGTGATAGTAAACTTGGTGCATGTAGCTAAATTACATACATTTTCCAAGTCCAACACATTTGAGAAATGCTTAGAAAATGTCAAATTAAGAAAAAAACCACGCGACATCTTCATGTTATTCCAATATACACAATTCTTATGACTTGGTGACATAAATAGAATGGCAGCTGTTACTTCCATGTATTTGCTATATATTCTTAGAGTAATTTCCTAATAGATATTTTGGTTGCTAAAATTCCAGTTGTTGCAGGAGCAATCATGACTCTGACACTCTTTATTTAAGGTAATTAAACTTTCAGTCCATCTGTGCAGTAACTTTCATAATATTTTCAAAGGGCACAGAATGATTTTAATATTTGTATCACTTCAATTTTCACTTGCTAAGGGACCTATTATCTAGATAACATTGTTGAAACAAGTTTTTTAAAACCTGATTACTGAGAAGAGATGTTGAAAATGTCACATATGCATGAAAGTATTGCAACTGATGCTGAATTTTAAAATAACCTGAAGAATATCTTGATTATCAAAACTATATTTCACATCATTGCATTTGGATTCATCTTTGACTATTAGCAGTGTTCAGTCCTGAAGAGGACTAAAAAGTTCTGAACATGTTTGTCTCTATTTTGAAGATATTATTTTCTTGACTGGGACTGTTGACTTGCTTTCATGTATCTTATTAAGGAAGAATATATTTAAAATAACAGAAGAAACAAGGTAGACAAAGATATTAATATTCTCCTACAACCTTAGCAATGCTATTGCTAAAACAGCATGCAAAAATAATTTTATGGAAATTAAACATAAAGCTTTGATCCAGTTTCTGGTAATAATAATAATATTAATATCAAACAGACATCTTTTTAAATTTATTCAATGAAACACAAGAAAATTTAATGCTCCATCATTGAATTATATCTTTAATCCTAGAACTTTCATGTTTTGACTTAACTTTATAACCTATACTTATAACCATTGTTATTTATAAGATGCTTAAAAGTTAGAATTAAAATTAAAATGATTTCCAACTCTATCATTACATTACCATTATTAATTTAATTATAAAATGCTAACATACAGAAAAACACAAGCTAGAAGTACCCTACACTTTCTTTGCTTTTTTGCTTATAGCGTCAATTTTAAAAAGTAAGACACAGTTTTCAGTATTTGAATACATATCTTGACTAGATATATAAGGTAATATTTCAGTATAGAGTACTCTTGCTAATATATCTGCAAATTATTTTAGGATATTTATATATTTTAGTTTACTTGTAAAAATTTTATAAAATAAGAATAGCAATTTTCAGTTATATATGAAATGGATACATCATTGCAGTTAGCTTTATTATTGACATCTTTGATTTAGTCGTGGTATTTATATGGGCAAATGTCCATGTTGCTGACCCCTAAAACTCTGTATTTTATATTACGAAATATGATTTTAATAAAAATAGCTCCACATACATTTCTACTATTTTATTTCATTGTATTTAATGAAAAATAACTGACTTATCTAGAGTGATTTTTTAGTGCAATGGCTAATTATTCATATTATTTTTTCAAATATTTCACCTAAATGCCATTATGTTAATATTTTTTCTAATTATTCACTTAGGGGCCAATTGGAGGTGCTCCAGGGTTATTTCTGGATCTCTGCTCAGGTATTCCTCCCTTGGCATGGGTTCAGGAGATCATAAGGTATGTCAGGGACCAAGTCCGTTTGACTGCATGCAAGACTAGCACTCTACCCACTGTTCCATTGCACCTGGCCATTTATCATTCTTCTTGATTCATTCATTAATGATTTATAAGTTCATTAAGATCAAAATAGAAAGTCAAAATTTTATTAATGGATGATTTAAGTAAGTTGCTTTGAACAAGGAATTTCAAAATCTACAATTAAGTTTTTAAATTAATATTTGTAAATTGCAATTGAGTAGAATATTTTAGAAATGAAAATATGGTTTTACAGCAGACACCATGGCCTATATGTGAGGTTCTGATTTTAATATGCATTCAAACAAAAATCAAGATAATTCAGTTTACATTTAAATGCTATGTTGAAGGTTATTGATAAATGTGACTTGAAGTTGAAAAACATAATTTTTAAGACAATTTGTAAATGTAATGTAATGGATATATAATTGAAGGTCATACAATGTAGTATAAATGTGTAAAATAAAATTTTAAGAGAAATAAAAATATTGAGTATGTAATACCAGGGAGCTAATTTAATCTTCTCTGGTAGCCTTCTGAACAAGAAAGAAATAACCTCTTTTAGTGATTGCCTATTTATCTATCATCTATCTCATCATTTTTCCATTTATCTACTGTCAACAAGTTATAGACTTGAATTTTTGAATTAAATAATACATGCATTGAAATAAAAGGAGAGAATGAGCTAACTAGAGGAGATATAGGTGAAATAAAAGTACTTTACTGAAAGTTATTTTCTTTTTATTAAAGTCAATATTTAGCCTAGCTAGACAACTTGATAAGTCACAGAATATCGTGCTTTATTGATTTGTTTACAGAATAAAATTTGGCCCCAAACACTACTCTTCCCATAATACACAGAAGCATTAGATTCCTAGAATGGACAGAAAACAGCAAGGTCATATTTCATAGCAATAAAATGTTATAATATTTGCTAACATAAAACATAATTTATATAGAATATATTATTTATATGTCAATCTACTTATTTATCATAAACATAAAGTGGAGCTTTAAAATATTTGCAGAGTAGTGGCAAAGAAATAGCACACATAGAATGGAGAAAAATCATAAATTGCTCTCTTTAGATGCAGTGCAATTTAATGAAGTAATCATTTATTATAAACATTTTAATTTAAAAATGTTCTCAAATTTATTTCTACTTAAATCAAGCCTTCTGAATAAGGATAAATTAGTATTTAATCTGTATATAATATTAAACAGGTTTTATGACAAAATTATATTGGTAAATATCCATAGCATAATTTATAGCATGTGTATTCAGAAAACAAATGAGAAAATACTGGATACTGGCAATTTCTAGTATTGATTTTCATAAATGTTTATGATTTATTTTAAACAAATTATGTAATTTATATAATTTTAAATTTAATAATCTGAAAAATATGAAGTGTAGTTTTATTCTCTATATTAGTGTGCATGGAAATATATATTTTATTATGACAATGGCTTCATGATATGGTTTGGGGGCCACGCCCATCTCTTATCAGGCCTTACTAAGAGAGATTACTGCTCAGGGTTTACTCAGGTACAGAGTACTCTAACACCTCTACTCTGGCAGGTTCAGGGGACCATAGAGTCCCAAGGATGGAAGTCAAGCCAGCCTTGTGCATGGCAAATGCCCTACTCTAAATCTGATCTAGTGTCATTATTTTATACGGATCTCACATTATAGAAAATTATCATCTTGTTTATGCTTATGAATTTTAACTTAATCTTCTGTTTTATTTCAACAGAATAAGATAAAACATATATAGTAATATTTGTATATTTAATGTTTCTAAATATTTATGAATTTTACTTTAATTACCTTACTCTCTTTCAAGTATTAAATGCAAATCATTTTTTGAATCAATTTTTGACCACCTGCTATTTTTTGTATCTTATTTACCAAATTATATTTAACACATTTAGCCAACTTGACAGAAAAGAAGTTCACAGCAGTGTCTTACTTCATCGAAGAAAATTCACTTTATTTCTCCCACAGAGATCTAACTAAAGGTTCAGCATTTATAGTTCTTATTCACAGCAGGGTCAAAATAATTTTTTTAGGCATTTATTGCTCTAATAAATCAATACCTATCCAAAGTAGCTGAAGATGTAGAGAAGTTGCAAAATAGCATCATCCCACATTTTAAAAGAACTGGTAATCTATATATTCTTATTCTAGACAAGTTTTACTAAACTGTAAAAGCTAAATTTTGTCTAAATTTTATAATTTACTTAGTCTGAAATTATTTTTCTTTATGAAAACATACACTTTATTCCATATATATTACATATATGTGTCTAAAGAAATGTATCACAGATTACTAATAAGAATGCATTTATGCTATTATTTTCTTTTGTTAAAACTATAATATTGAATGTATGTAGATATGAGTGCTAGACACTTTCCTGTTAATCAAATAACTTGCTAAAAAAATCTTGGAGTGCTAGATACAATAGTGAAGAGGGTTAAGACTTCCTTAGTGTTTACTGTACCTAACTATTTTAATCCTGGCAGTACACATTATACTCTGAACAGCATAAAGTGTGGCCCATTGGCAAAAAGCTAGGTGTGCCATTCCCCATATTTGTTCCAATAGATTTTAGGCAGGTTGGTAGGCTAAGTAGTCTATATTATTGCTTAATATTTACAAACTCTAATAAAATTATATTTTATTTTATGCACCTATGTCTACAAAGTTGTTATTGCAAAGTTAATGCACCTAGAATTCATTAAAGAGCGAAGTACAAAGTAGGAGAGAAAGTCGGGTTAATATTAGTTCAACAGTGCTGGAATGAAGGATTGAATTCTATGTTGCTGCAACACTAAGTAGAATAGTCAGGGTGTAGGAAGAGCCCAAATATCAAGGGTGATATAAATAGCAAAATAAGTTGTGTTATATATGCACAGGTGTTATAAGACAGTACACAGTGATAAAAAAAATAAATTGCAGTTTCCTGAAACTTGGCAGGGACTTAGAAATTATATAAAGTAAAATAAGTGAAAGAATGGGTAAATGACTACTGTATTCATATAATAGAGAAGAAAAAGAAGTGCATAGAAATGACCAATTATAAAAAGCCCTTGGATTTAATGGCAAAGGTAAGATTACTAAGCAGTTAGTAAAGAAGGTAAGAATGAAAAAGAGGTGGGCTGGAAGTGAAAGGACATGGGTGGAGAATCTGGGCACTTTGGTGACTGTGAAATAGCATAAACTTAAAATGCCAAATCCTTAAATGCTAGAGTTTTAGTAAGCATGTTACTTAAAGTTCAATAAAGATTAAAAAAATAAAAAGGTACAGGGTCATAATTATTCAAGGCCAAATAAACCAAGCACAATTAAGGGTAGAGCATATTTCCCATCAGTTTCCAATAAAATATAACTCATGCATTTGAATAAAGCTTATTATTAATTACCCAAGTTGAAATATGAATGTATGGATATAAGTATACTTTGAACTTTTTCTTACATAAGATATCCAGTAATTAAATTGGTAATCCATATGGGTTTACTCTTGTTTTATGTTACACAGAATGGAGGAACTAGATCTAGACATAATACTATCGGTAAGAGTTGGTCTGTACACAGTAGTAATGAATTACTCCTTTTTACTGAGAAATACATCCCCTAGGTAAAGTTTTGTGCTTTTAACATTTAAAAACCCATTTAATACAGGCAAAGAACCCCTTAGATTTTGAAAACTGAAATTGTTTTCACTTTGAGAATAACCTATTTGCTGCAAAACTTTATCCATTGAAAGAAAACAAATGTCTCCATAACACAATGTGAATATAGGCAGAATTCACTTGAAAAACACCAAGATTATTTATACACCATTAGGGCTATTTTATTTTCAATACCATTCCATTTTTCCCCAATTGTGGTTATTCTGAATTCTAGACTACTCCTGAATTTCAGCTTATAAGGGTATTTTTATATGTGGCCTTATAAATTCAAAACTTAAAGTGAATACATAACATATGTAGCATAGATGAATTATATGTACTGTGTATTCTCCAAATTTTTGAAATTAATTAATAAACAAGCCTGTTTGAAATACTGGATTTTTGAAATTTCAGAATACAGAAATACAGAAATTTTGTTTCAGGTCCATTAGTTTTAGTCTGTATTTTATCAGCTTCTAGAATAACTCTACATATATCTTTCAATGTCAACAGTGATAAAACTCTAATGAATGAACATAATTTACTATCTAAAAATCTCATGACTTCTCACAACTTAGTAGCCATGCTGGTGAATGCCACAGAGGCTCTCACTCTCGTTAAGAGTCAGAAGACTAATCCCTAAGAAGTCAGTTGGGGCTTACACTATAGCACAGTGGTAGGACTTTAGTATTGCATGCTGCTGATTCAGATTTGATCCCCTGCATTCCATAAGGTCCACTGAGTCTGCCTTGAGTGATTTCTGAACACAGAGCCAGGAACAACTCCCTGAGCAATGCGGGGTGTGGCCCAAGAACCAAATTAAAAAAAAAAAAGATGTTAATCCACCCCTAGATATTAGATGAAATGTCAAAGCTAAAAGAGAATAAGAAAAAAAATGCTTACTATAAAAAATAAACAATGAAGAAAACAAACAACAAACTGAAAGTTGCTAGTATACATTTTGTTAGTATACTTCTCACTGCAGGCCAGCAATTTGCAGTCTGACAAAGGACTTTGGTTATTTCCAAGGCCTTCACTGCTTGTTATATTCCCTTGGTGATCATGTTCAAGATGATTCTAACTGCTGCAATCTTCAAAGTGACTACTGACACCTCAGACTTCTGGCACCATTGTGCCTGCCTTGTCAGAATTTATACAGAGGCCGGGGCAGTGGTGCAACTGGTAAGGCATCTGCCTTGCCCGCACTAACCTAGGACGGACCACGGTTCAATTCCCCCACGTCCAATATGGTCAGTAGTGAGTTCTGAGCTCAAAGCCAGGAGTAAGCCCCGAGCATCACCAGATGTGGCCCAAAAACAAAAACATAAATTATACAGCTACTGATGACATGTACAAGGAAATAGTTTCCTTCTGACTACTGTACCTTGGTGAGCATATACAAGAGATTTAAGGTAATTTAACCCCCCTTTTGGATATGGTGGTAGGGGCACCCTTGCTAACTTGATAATGTTCATTGGAATTTATCCATTGATTTCTAGGAGGTCCACATGTTAATTTTTCATTGTAAGTTTTCTGTTGGCTTGCTGGAAGTTAGATGTGGAATGGAAGCTTCCAGGATGACTGAAACACTTAGTGTCTCTTTGAAACTAGTTAGAACTCTGTTAACAACTCTGTTAACTGGAGTGGGTAGAGGATAAGTCCAGTATGGTGACCATAAACAAGATTGGAGAGGTCACCAAGATCACATATATCTATGATTCTATCCCTTCTATATTCTACTGTACCTTACTTTAGTGTTCTAGTTTCCTCAATATTGGGTTGTAAAATTGAGGTCATAATGTGTAAGAGGCCTCCTCTCTACTTTTCCCATTGGTAAACTTTTCACCTTTCTTTTCTCAGCTTGTCATTTTGTGGTGGCATCTTTTTATCTCTTATTGTTTTCTGAAATCTCTTCCTGTCCCTTATTTAAAGAAATGTATTGCTTATTGCTATAATTTATCAAGATTTTGATGTAAAAGTTTTAGGCATTTTAGAAATATATAATCGCAAATTCTTTTTTTTAATTTGGCTCTGCCATTCTTACTTGTTATTTTCTGTTTTATTTAGAAAATATTAAATTTCAAACATTGTACTTTACCATTCTAAACTGTGTGGGGTTATTTTTAAGAAAAAGCATTTCTCTGTTGATATTTACATATATTTACATGGCATTTACTAATGGCATAATTTTTATTCCATATCTAAATATAGTTTAATGTTTGGAATTATTTTCGTTCTATTCTAAATTTGTCTCAAATAATTGTGAGGTTATACAGGCCTTTTCTTCTTTTGCTAATGAAAAAAGTTGCTCTAATTCTTTACTGAATACTTTTGACTGGATTGCTCTCATATGGAGTTCAGAGGATCTGAGGTCACTCATAAGGATTATTAGCTAACTGAGTTGTATATAGTTCAATGCCACAGTCTGAAGATGCTGTGATACAATTTGGGCCTTATTTTAGGAGGGTCAGCAGGGTTACCATTGTGGAACTCAGGAAGTTCAAAGTTCATTGTTGGTGGTCCCTGTAAAGCTCCTATTTTAAAACTGGCAGTGCCTATAAGACCATATGATGCTGGGTTTTGAACTAGGGTCAGAACACGTAGAGCATGTAAGGGAAAAGTCTTAACCCCTGTACACATCTCCACACTCTATTCATTTACTGTCTAGTTTGTATAACATTCCGTATATTTTTATATTCTATTATAACTCTGAGTTACATTTATTTATACTAAAGAGTTGCCTTTGTGTTCTTACTTTTTAACTTAGATAAAATGTAGTCAGATAGACATGTCTAATTGTTATTTATGTAGCAGTATATTTCTACCAAATTATTTTATCCTTGGATTGCTTTGATTCTAACTTGTGTGTGTGTGGAACTCTGGGGTCATAATATATTTAGACATAATTTATATAAAAATGTGTTACAGCCTTCCAACAACCTTTACTTTCCAGATCTCTAGTTCCTGCAATGATTTCTGAAAATTTAATTTGCTCTACTTGTGTTAAATTTTTCTGATATTCAAAGGCCAGGAAGATGTCAAGTTTTCAATTAGAATTTTAACCATTCTATGTACTTAATCAGTGCTACCATCAGGCCTAAAAATGTAAAATAAAAAATTCACCATAAATGATTTTGAAATTTCCAACCTTCCAAAATATCCCTTTGTTTGTATATATATACTCAAAAAAGAAAATAGTCAGGTTTCAATGTCTGTTGTATATTTTTTTATTTGGTATGGGAGTGTGAGAACACAGTAGGAAAACATTTCAGTACATAAGATGCAAGATCTGCTAAGATACAAATATTTACCAAGCACCATTAGAATTCACCGCCATGTCACATCTTTTTCAGGTCTCAAATTAGTTAATAGCTCACTAACCCCATTGCAGTCAAAAGTACTCAGAAGTAACTATTCACTACTTTTATTTCCTGTCATATATTTGTGGTCCCATCTATTGACTTCAGTAGTGTTTCCTTACCATTAAGTTATAATTGTATGTTCCAAACAAATAAATATGTGCAAAAATGGAAGGTTTTCCTCAGTATATCATATATCCTTGAGAAAGATCCATGCACACTTGAAAACACTGTGTATTCATTTGCGGTATTTTGTTTTGAATATACCTGCACATATCTACTTTAATTTAACAATGATTTCAAATAACGCAATTACTTTTTTAGATCTTCTGCCCATTACTGTCAGCATATGTTAAGATCACTTATGGTTATTGAACTAACCCCTGAGCGTCACTGGGTGTGGCCCAAAAACCAAAAAAAAAAAAAAAAGAAAAAGAAAAAAAAAAAAGAATATAAAATTATTTTGTAAATGTGGGTGCCTAATACTTGGTGCATATAAATTTATGTTTGCTTTAACCTCTTGAAGGATTGAACAATTTTTCATTAGAAAATATCTGTAGTTTTGCCATTTTAGCTGAAAGCATATTGTATTCGTTATGAGAATATAAGTTTCTATGATTTTTTCTGCATTATTTTATATTTTTTATTGTAAGAATTTATTCAAGAGACAAAATTGATTAACATATTTAGGTAAACTGACATAACATAATATAGTAACAACATAGCATAACACAACATATCATATAATTAATATAATATAATAATACATGTCAAAGAACATTTCTGAATAAAACACATTTTTAATCATAATGGCTTACATATCTTTCACAGTAGTTTTTTTAGGTACATATTAACATTGAATCAGGAAAATATCCATCATACCAGTGTTGTCCTCCCTTCATCCCTGTTCCCAAGCATATATCCCTTTCTCCCTCCTTTATCCCCCAGAATGCTAGTGCAACTAAAAGCATTTTTTCTGTATTATTTTTATGCAGCATCGTGTTCAAACTTTTAATCTTAGCACTGTCTGTCAACTCCTGAGGTTTGTATGCAGAAGGTAGATACATCCTGATTTTTTTTTAAATCCACTAGACTCTCTGATTTAGGATTGATTAGTCTACACCATTCACATTTAGTATCATCATTCATGTCTAAAATTTATTATTTGCTACCATCTTATATTTTCCCCCTTGATTGCTTTATACTCTTATTGTATTTTTTTCCATTTGTTTTTACTTGCTTTTTCAGGGGGATGCTTTTTCCAGATTATTTTTTCAATCTTCAATTCTTCTTCTGACTGCAATATAATATTTTGTTTTATGCTTACCATGAGGATTAGATAGATCAGTCATTCTGTATAAAAGATAATCTTTTGTGTGTGTGATGGTATTGATTAACTGTCATTAAACTAAACCAAAGTTTCCCAGATCTATTTAGCCAACAACTCCCTTCTAAGAAAAAAACCACTCAGCTATCCTCTAGATATCTGCTGTCATTAACAAAACAAAAAACAAAGTGCCCCTCACAATAGCCATTCACATAGAAGAGTTTAGCACCTCCTGAGACTTTATCTCTAACTTTAGGAACCATACATACCCTGTCCCTTTTTTAAAGTTTTGTTATTGACATATTAGTTTTTAAATGAATCGATTTATTTAAAGACCATGCATTACATGCTTTCTCATAATATATATTTTGCAAGTCCAATCCCACTACCAAAGTAAAATTACCTCTATCATTGTATTCTAATTCCCACCTATTACCAAACCTAACCTCTTGTCAGGCATGAAATTATGTATTTTATATTGCTTGTTTACAGGAAAGTGATAATACATTTATTATTTTTTGAAATTAACACAGGGAATTTGTGAAAATTAATGTGTGTCTCAGTGAGATCATTAAATCTTTGTCAGAAAATTTACAAATTTATTTGTAGTTGATTTTTGGTTATTTCACTTCTTACCAAAGGATTCTGATCCAAAACAAAAGGCTGTAGATCTATTTTTATGTCTAAATTGATGGCTTTAAATCCATGTGGTTATGTAAGTTGATTGATATCTAAATTGTTTGATGTGTGAATCAGTGTGTTTCTATTGGGGTTATAGTACTGAAAAACATGTGCTGGAATATATGTAACCATGTGGTTCAGGAATTCCAAGTTCTGTAGTTAATACTGAAGCTTTTGTGGCTTGGATTTTGACTGCCAGGGCTTTTGAAAATAGGAGAAGAATGTATCAACCCAAATACTGGGATGCCTAGAGTTTTATTTGGGTTAGCATCTCTAAATAGCCCACCTTCTTTCCCAAGATTGCTGTTTTTAGCTGCATGACTGATATACCGAGGACTTTTCATGGCTTGGTATATGTCTCTTTAGAGAATAGATCTAGACTAAGGAGCTGGATGGCAGAATGCAGACCTGGTGACTGTAATTGTTTTTGTTTTTATATTTTTGGTTTGAGCTTTTTGGGGGGGTATACCCAGGTGTTTTCAGAGGTTACTGCTGACTCTGTACTCAGAAATCGCTCCTGGTTTGGGGGACAACATGAGATGTCGGGATTCAAACCACATTCCTCCTGGGTAGGGTCAGAAGCGAGCAAGGTTCAACCACTGTGCTACTGCTTTGGCCCCTGTTTTTCTTATTTTAATTATGCATATCACTATGCATAATTTATTTTTCTTTTGAATTTCCTATTCACAAACTCCTTTCTGCATCGTTGAAATTATAACCTGGTTCTTATTATGGAAAGCTCTTTTTACATTTTAATAAAATTTTTCAAAGATAATTCTTGGCTTGAAGAAGAGGAAACGTGTTTCTTTCTTTTTGATTTCACCTTTTGAAATCATTAATAGACTATTCCTCTTCATGTTGCCTTTAGGGATTCTACTGAGAAAAAGTATGATAGTATAATACTTTTGTATGTTAATTTTTCCCAGAAAAATTAAAAAAAATTATTTTATCAATGACCTTCTGATAATTTGACAATCAAATATGGCTTATGATTGTCTGCATTAAGGATTTTTTTTCCTAAAATTTTCCTGCAGTTCAATGCTTTTCTTGCATTTAGGATCCTCTTGATGACTAGGTATGCTAGTTCTCTTACGTTAGTATCTTCTGTGCACTGATCATCCTTATTTCTTTTTTCATCTACATTTATCAGTTCTCAATGGGTTTTCTTTTAAAATGATATTTCTTCATATTTTTCAATTTGACTCAGCAAAATAATTTTATCTTAAATTTCACTTAATTTTTTTTTCTTTTTTTCTTTTTTTTTTTTTTTTGGTTTTCGGCCACACCCGATGACTGTCAGGGGTTACTCCTGGCTATGTGCTCAGAAATCGTTCATGGCTTGGGGGATCATATGGGATGCCAGGGATCAAACTGTGGTCTGTTCTAGGCTAGCACACGCAAGGCAGACACCTTAATGCTGTATCACTCTGGCCCCTCACTTACTTTTTCTAATGTAAGATTGATTCTACTTATTATGTGTTATGTAGTGGCTTTCATTTTATTCATTTTGTTTTCATATCAAATATCAGTTTTATATCAGTTTTTTAATTTTTAAAATTTACTTTCAATTATATTTGTATGAAACAAATTTGTATTATTTTATGTAATCATAAGTGTTAAGATTCATTCATGACATGTAAGACTTGCATGTTTTCAACAACACTTTGATTCATCAGCACTGTATATGGTCTTCAATAATATCTTTGAAACACTTCTATTTAGGGAGACAGAAATAGCTTGTAAACATTGCTGAGTGTGACTCCCAAAATAAAAACATAAAAAAAGAGATAATATTCTAATAAACTTGTACTCCAAACAATAATGTATTAAGTAAATTTTTAGAAAATATGTTTGCTAAGGGGATGGTAATAGGGTTCTCAGGAAATCTCTAGATTTTGTTATAAAGATGATGAAGTTGTAGATAGATTTATAGTTTGTGTGTTAAATTCTTGAAGGCATTAATAGTAGTATAAATAATGGTTTCTAAATAAACATGCTTAAAATGATAATTATTATTATCATTTTAGAGTTTAGGATATAATCCAGTACCTCACGCAGGAGATACAAGCTCTGCATTTCTGATATATCCCCAGTCTCTTGGTTTGAACGGATTTCCAAGGCTTCCTAGGAAACCTGGGAAAACTTTCCTGGGTTGCATAACCAACTACATGAGTAAATCAATGAGAGAACCTCAGACTGTGGTGCTCTTAATTCCTTAAATACAGTTTAGTAACCAAATCTCCATAATGGTGTTTAGGATCTCCAATGTAATTCTTTGCAGTGCTGGAATGCCTTCAGATGTGCACCTAACAATTCACAGTGAATCAAGAACCTGCAAGGATTGAACCATGGTCACTCCCTTAATAGGCATGTACTGTAATACTTGCATACTTTCTCTTGAACTTGGGCTATCCTCTTGAATTTTGGTACAGTTTTTATTTAGTGAATTAGCCTTCTCCACCATGCTACCTTGGATGTAAAATTTTTTAGTGCTTTAAATTTCTGGTGGAAAAAACTCTTTTATTTTTTATACTGTTAGTAATTCACTCCCTTAGAATCATTTTATATATTTCATTCATTTTTACTTATAATAATTAGGGATCAGTGAGAAATATGTAAGTATGGAATCTCTATTTTGATTAAATTTGTAAGACAGAAGTCTACATCTGTCTATGATTTCCTTTTAATGCTGTCCTGGGTAAGGAAGACCAACATGAGTATAAAGTCACTTCCTAACCTCTTTTCTTTTACTAGAACTGTTTTATATCTTAATGCAAAAGTCCCTTTCTCTTGCTATATTTATGGATATCTGGATTTCCTTCATTATAGGTAGATTTTACTGAATTTTCCTGAAATCCCACTGAAGGAGAGATCACAAATTTGAAGTACTGTCATATTTTTTCACAATGACTGGGCTACATAGAAGATTTTTGTTATCTAGTTTCTGATATTTGAATTGTTTATTGAAAGGGAATAGATGTCTTCCAGGGCACACTGATGAAATCAATGGAACAGAAAAAATGTACATCTTTGCAGCCAATTGGATGAAAGAGAATAAACCTATAGCACTTGAAGAAGCCTGCTACTTCTCTATAGAATTTTAAATCTACAAAATACAAAGATAAAGAACCCAACATGTTTGGATCATAAGTCATGCTAGTGTGACCACTCATTTCTCTAAGTATGAAAATGTAGACTGAGGACACTGAACTAAGAATTGTTGGAGTAGGTCATGGGAAAGCAGAGAAGTGACAATGAAGTTCAAAAAGCCAAAAATAATTATAAATGTTTAAATGAAAACACTAATATAGTACAATATATTTTCATCCACAGCATGTTTCAATGTGTTATCGCCAACGTTTCACAAGCCGCAATCAACTTGGAAAATTCTTATATCATCCTCTTTGCAAAGAAACTCAGAACATTCCATTCTGGAGTTGCCTAGAGGGAACCACATTTTTGGTTTTATTTTGTCATGGTATATAAACTTATTTCCTAAAAAATTCCAGAAAGAGACTAAAGTAAAGCAAGATTGTTTTTATTGAAAAATAAATATACATTGACTTGAACGAAAAAGGATATATATGTTTTTGAGAATATGAGGTTTGAACAACAAATTTCTAATGTTTTTTATTTGGATGAAGGATATATACAATCCTTCCATATATCCCATCCTGAAATGTTATACCTACTATTAAAAGATGTCATAGAAACTGACAGTGCTCTATAACAGCTCCAGGAACCAAATTCCCTCAACGGCATCCTTAATACTGCTCTGACACCAATATGTGCCAGATCTAATACGATAGCCTGAGAAAAAGGAAATGGGAACTTGACCTAAGAGCAGGTTGTCCTACCTCAGTAGCCAACTATAAGACAAAATCAGAAGAATTGACACCCTTTGATCAGTGCAAAAGCCACCCTTTGATCAGTAAGAAAGCCAAGATTGCTATCAACAGATGACTGACTCTTATAACCAAGACCCAGCAGTATGTATCCTGGGACTGATAAAAAAGGCCCTAGACTAGACTTTCATCTACAATCTGTTCAAAAAACAAGATCGCTAATTCCAGA